>JABASF010000263.1:0-50244 GCA_019776145.1 Harlomillsia oculata | reverse complement strand
TGAACTGTTGAACCTGTGGTATATTTTGGAACGTGTGCGAGAGCTGGAAGGCAAATTTTGCAAAGTTGGTGGAAAAAGGAGGCTGGAAAAGTTAGAAGTTTAGGAAGGACTTGCTATATTCGCATCAAGTTCATTTATTAATAATGGGAAGTCGTAAGGTAATTTCACGCTCATCTTTCCTTATGAAGCTAAGATTACCATTTCTAGAGTATACGACTATGACGTGCTCGTTCAACACTGCACTCAACACTGCGATTTATCTTATATTTGACTATATATCTCGCGTCTTTTATTATTATTACGTACTACGTATTACTTACTACGTTTTACACTTCTTACTTTCTTCAATAGAGTTTATCAAATAGTGACAGGGAAATGAGAGAATTGGGTTGAAGAGGTTTCCATTCATACTTTCAAGTATAAAAGTGTTTATATAGTAGTGCCATTGCCATTGCCATTACCATTCATATTGCGACGTCACGTGACAAAATGTGACCTTGAAGAAGACAAGAGTGACCACTGTTGACGTCACTGGTGAAGAAAGCGAGATGAGGGGTACGTAGAAAGTATAGTGTTTCTTTGTGGATGGAGGGAATGTGAGAGTGGGAATGAGAAAACAGCGAAAGAGAGTGAGAGAGTTGATTCACTACGTAGACGTGGACAGAAGTTGGGATTTTTTTCGGTGGTGGTCTGGTCGGGCGAGAGTCGGTAGGCTGGTTTTCGGATCGGATCGATGCAGACCGCGGGTAACCTGCAGAGCAGAACTCTTGTGAAACATGCGCTTTCCTCGCACTGATGACCACTAACATGGCCACCAGTCATTTGGTAACACGCCCTTTCTGCCACTCAAAAGGAAGAAGAGTCTAGCCTGAGCCGAAGCTTCTGCCGCTATTCGAAGTCTCCAGTCTCTGCTCTCAACGAAACCAAACTCAAGCAGACCAGCATTATTTTCCAGAGTTATATAGTCAAGAAAAAGTGTGCTGGAGCAAGGAAAAGCAAGGAAGCGAGCACTCACTCAACATCAAGTCTGACTGTGACTCCAAAACTCAAACTGAAAGTATAGTCAGTCTTGAGTTTGAGTCTTGGGCGTGCATGCAAATACAATGCAGTTTAGAGCTTAGTTTCCCTGACTCCCGCAACGGATGCTTCTCACTCTCCCCAAATTAAAATTTTATCTCGGCCCAACCGCGACTCCCACAGTTCCGCCAGAACTCTAATCCCGGACTCTTCTTTCTCCTTTCCTATATACCAAATATTATACCTCCTCCTTCTCCTCCTGTATATCCAGACCTTCTTTATCACTTACTCACTTAAATCACTAAAAAAAATTGTCCATATTCTCCAACTACTACTAACACACTCTCAGCTTTCCAGTTTCTACCAATATATCTCCAGAAAAAAAACCCATGTTCAGCCATAAGAAACGTCAGCCCGTCAAAAGTTTTTCCCCCATAGCACCTGGACGGAAATTTTCAAATTTCCGTCTATGTCCTCTTGTCGTTCTGTCTCCCTCAGACTGCCATGGCATGACACGACATCAAAAAACAACTGATACAGGTTACAGCAGTTGATGGAACCTTCGTCTAATTCAACTATACAAAGTACAATCCGATTACAGCATCGTATTTGCGGTGTACCTATTTACGTTTGGCAGACATGGACACAGGACAGTAATAATTCTGAAGAATTTTCTATTTTGGAAGAGAACGATGCGGACCCGAGAAACGTAACAAGGAAAGAAAGTCTCAGTTTGCCTCGTAGTGGTACGGGCTTAGTAATCGTTCTCTTACTCCAGCTTGGAAATATAATTCCAGAGCCACACAACCCATATAACTCCTTTTATTGCACTTCGCGGAGAAGAGATAGAGCAAAAACTACGAACGCGAAGAGAATGTACGAGTCTCTCGTGAATTGCACTTTTGCAAAAAGGAAAAGTGCTCTTTCTGGAGTTCCTGGAGAAATATTTGTAGTCCCTATTACCTGCCAAGACTCATGGAAATCAGCGGCTTGTTAATTGCACTAAAAGAGCGACCACGACCCACCACTCATAGTCCAAAAGAAGAAGCTGTATTATTCCTTCCCCACTACGTTTTCCAGCTTCTTCTTCTTTCTTTATGTAGAGTCTGAGTCCCTTACTCGTTTTCTCCAGACAGCTTTTCCTTTCCTCGTCAGCTCAAAACAATTCAATTTTTTAGAAGGTTGTGTTGGAAATTAAATCAGAATCTTTTGGTGTGTTGGCCATAGAAAGACATGCACGGAGAAGAAGCCCGACACAAAATCAAAGACCAATTTCTGATTTGATATACTGATATACTTTTTTGTGACTTATATGTTATTTCCTCGAGGACAGTATTTATTAGGTATCCCTTATATTTTTGAGCCTTTATCCTTTTTTAGGGAGTGAAAAACAAGGAAAAAAGAAGAGACGAGACGAGACGAGACGAGACGAGCAGAAAAGAAAAGAAGGAAAAGAAGGTCTATTTTTGTTGTTGAGGGGAGATAGATAAAAAGAGGTAAAGTTGAAGTCAGTCATTGGATGAAAGAGCCTTTGAATGGAAATGAGACGAGTCATCTTGCCCCTTTCCGGATCTATTGCATTTTCCGATTCTACGGTCATGGGATTTTATGTGAGTCTTCGTGTCTTTTTCATGCCTCTTCGCACCAGTTCAGAGAACGGACCATCGATTTCAAATGACCAAACATAAATCAAGTGAGTCACTGAGTCTCTCGACCTCCTCTTCTCACGTACGTACGTCTCCGTCTAATACCATCTCCCCTTAGCCTTGCGTTCCTCTGCTCCTTCGAATTCATCTCCTCCACACCACTTCACTTACTTACCCGTTCAAATTCCTCCAACGATTTCCTGTCCATTTCGTCCGCTAAGACGAATTTTGGACGTGAACGGCCACCTTTCCCACCTTTCCACTTCCTTTCATTTTATCCAGCACCAGGTAATTTGAATATGTTATAGTAGAACAAACTCACTCTCCTCAAAACTGTGCACTTTGATGACACTGTGGACACTTGCATTTAACTCTGATAGGTACTGGAGCACAAAAACTTGAACTGTAGTTTCATTAATTTTATGATACATATCCGTGTGACTTAATTGCAAGTGTAATTATAATAATTAGGGAAGGTTAGAGACGAGACGATGATCTTCCTTTGAAGGAAGATGAGATGAGACTACTAGCAGAACCGAATGTGTGGAAATAGGCCAAATACATGCATATGCGAGAATTAGATTGGAGAGTACCTGTGAAGGCACGGGAAAAGGATTGAAAGGTTGCTTAGTTGCTTTGCATGCATGCATGTTGAAGTTGAATCATTTTCATTGTTAGGCAGATAGGTTTTAGGTTGTGCCCGCCCGAGTAATGAAAAGAAAAGAAGAAGGCCTACCTACCCTCTGCAGGGAGTCTCTCCAGGGTTCAGCCCTTTTCTCCCAATGGGACGCATGCAAACTCTCTCTTTCAAGGGTCTCCTGTTCTGCATATCCTCAGTTTCAAAGTCCTTTTCCTCATTCGTCTCGTCTCGTCTCGCGGCTAAGCCTTTTTTCATTCGCATCACATCGCATAATGAAATAAAGCATCGCTCATCCATTGCATCTCATTCCGAAGCTTGGAGCACCACACATACGATATGAGACCATAGGGTCTCACACTCTCATGATGTCATGATGAAAAGCATCACACATAAATTAGCCCGAGTTTCCTTTCCTCTCAATTCTCAAACTCTTTTTTTGTAGATCGTTAAAGGGACGGAGGTTTGGTCCTTAAAATTTGAAAGTGTGAAGAAGACACACTCGCGGCGATTTACATTCAAAGACCCGAAAGCAGAAGCAGAAGGAAACGATGAGATGATGAGAGAGAATCCTCCAAGTCCTCCCTGACGACCCTTAACATTTTATACATTGCATACAAAAATGAAAAGGGTTACTTCTGTACATAATGTTCAACGCACAAAGTACTCTTGTGTTAAGTTAGCCCATAGGAAATGCAATATGCTATGCAAGCAAGTGCTTGAAGATTCCATCAATGTACATAATAAATATAATATTTGAATTTTTGTAGCTTCCTCTTTTGGACAAAGGGACGCAAGGACACTGCAGTGGCGCACAGCGCACAACACAGTTGCATTATGATCATTTGGTCGTGGAAAAGCAAACCGACAAGGACTCATTTGAATTTTTCCTCTGTACGTGTCTTGTGTGTACTTTCAAACTGGCCCTTCGGGCTCTTCTGTAGCCGTCCACGTCTCTCTGAATTCTGAATACATCACATTATTTTATTATAATCTCTTCTCTCCTCGTCTCGTCCCGATCCGTTTCTGCTCTGCGTTGTATGATGTGTGTGCATTCGAAAAAAGCGGGAGTGCACCTGGACGACGCGTCATTATGAAAAGCATGAGCTGTGCATAATTAGCATATGCATGAGAACGACCAGAAAGAGGAGAGACGAGACCCTTTTGCTTTCACGTCAACCCTTTCACTCTCTCACTCTTTTTCCCTATTTTTTTCTCTCTCTCTTCACGTCGCATGGCACGTCCAAAATTTTAAACCGACCCTTTATTCAATTCACAAGCCTTTGCCTTTGACGATAATTCCAGCTACTACTTGACTAGGTACTTCTAAAATTCGAGAACTTTAAAAATGTATAAAATGTATCTAGGAATTTAGATGCCTAGTAATTAAAAGATCCAAAAATCATGAAGTATATTTGCGTTAATGTTAATGAAAATGGCAAGGAAGATCCCAAAAACATCAAGGCTGATTGTTGTGACGTGATATGTTTGTTTGTCATTGTGTTTCGTTGGTAAAGGATGAAAAGTTGATGTTTTTAGGACTTCTGGGTCGGTCGGGTCGGGACGGGACTTAGTAAATTTACAGAATGCACTTGAAAGGCCGGATGAGTGTAAAAGAAGTGGAAGAGAACGGATATTCCAGTGATGGTGTTTCAGGGGACTTTAGAGCTGAGGACTGGGAGACTTATTGGGTTTTGAACCATGCCGAGAGGGACGAAAGGGAGCACCCAAAAAGTTTCAATTGAAGAAGGAATCAAATACAAGGCAAAGCGAGCATATAACGTTGTTGAGAATTATTGTACAAGTGCTCCTCTTTTGGCTTGGGAGCACCGCAGAGTAGAGTAAAAAATGTAGATACTTGATGCATCATCATGAGGAACCTTGGCCATGAAGGATCCATGAGCAAGAAGGCCCACAGTCTCTAAAATGCCAGTGTGCCAGGTCCAGGTCACACTTCAAGTCCTCTTCGCGTTTCGGCTCATCACCCTCAAAAATTGAATCAGGGTCCAAGTACCAGCATAGCCATTCGAAATGTTCATCTGGTCTGCTGATTTGCATAAGATTAGTTCCAAAAGGTGCATTCATAATTTTGAAAGCTGTATATATACCGGTCATGGCCTTAATTGTATATCCTGTGAATTTGTATATNTTAGTTCCAAAAGGTGCATTCATAATTTTGAAAGCTGTATATATACCGGTCATGGCCTTAATTGTATATCCTGTGAATTTGTATATAATTGTGTTGCGTGTAAAAGAATATATGTTCAGTGTCATCGTGTCGTGTCGTTGGTGTCCTTTGGAATTGCCAATAGTGCAAACAAGAGCGAAGATGAAAGTGGCCGGACAGGTTCAAGGGTTCTGTAAGAAGTAAGAATGTCAAGTGAGCATTTGATAGCGTTGGAACAAAAGGCCCTTGCCTTGAGAAACTAATGATGCTGTCCACTCGCATGAGTTGCACTGGCCACACCACATCCCAACAGCAGAAACGGATCCAACCGGAACGACTCAATCAATCCGAAAACCGGTTCTCCTGTGTTTTTATCAACAAATACAAACGAATGACTGTCCAGTATTAAATAGTCTATTCAAATATCCACCGAGTGTGATAGCAAAAGAATTGGGAGCGAAGAAAAAATACTATACTTCTTTTCAGGCGACAATGAAATATACCCGGGTGTGCTTCCTATCACTTCCAACCCGTTCTTGGGGTCATTTTTATGTTCGCTAGTTTGCATCCACACACGTGCCGATGCGGTGGACAGCAGAAGACTAGAAGAACAAGTACAAAAGTACTACTTCTGAAAAAATTGCCCTTGAGCTCTACTAAATTACGTGCGTTACCTTTTTTGTTACTCTTGTTTCATACAATTCATCTGGTTTCATAAATGTACTACTTAATTTTTCTTTCTTATATATCAAATTCCATTCAAAAATTTCCCAAATGGAAGGTTTTTCTCAAATAAAGGAGATGCATATCAAGTACGGCTTTAGACCATTAAATTCTTCCCGGGAGCAAAAAGGTACCTTTCCTGCCTGTAGCAAGTATAATTTTGGTGTTACACGATAGCTCGTCATTACGGAATGGACAAAGTAATTGGGGATGATATCGAATTTCATAGAAATTCGTGCAAGGAGTACTAGAATATTTTAAGAAAGAAAAACAGGATATCAGTTTTTATATAGAACAATAACTTCATTTGTGAGCTGGTTCCATTTTTGAACTCGACTGGAGCGGAAAATTCGTGTGGTCGGATGGAAAATTCTTGCTGAGCTGACTTTTTGATGAGGAGAGAGGAAAAAGTGACCGCGGGGAAAGTCACGTATTATTTGAGACATAGGGCGGGCATGTGGGAGTCCTGTTTGGGTTCATCCCTCATTCATTCGGAGAATACATGAATCGAGGCCATTTTTGACGGGTGGCAGGTCCTCCCTCCAAATTGTCATGAATCAGCATCATCGTAAAAGGGTCGCAACTTTCTCATTATCCGATCCCATGTCCTTTTCTGCCTGTTTCCATCTAATAGCCTACTCTATTTTTTTCATTCCCTCCAAAAAAAACCGAAAAAGTACTTCTTTCTATACTATACATCTTTTTCTCTTCTTCGTTTTCTCTTGCATTTCTACTGCTGCTTCCTTCACTAATTCACTTTCTCTTTCCTCTGCACTACATCCTGCAACAATGCAATTGTCAACTTTGAAGAGAGTATACGTTGGAAAAAACGCTGATGCTCATGCTCGTTCCATTAGCATGAACTGGATCCTAATCGCATTTATCTCTCCCACATCTCAAATTCCGACCTTTTCTTCGTCACTGTGTCTTTTTCTTGTTGGTCTTGTACGGTTCATCTTTTCTATCCGCTTTTCGTCTTTTAAAAATATTGCTAATATAGCACTAAAACCATAGTCATGTACAAAGGATATCATTTGGAGTCCTTAGTTGTGAGACAAGAGTACGAATAATTATTTTAATTGAGATGTATGACCGAAGTTGACAATTAATGATAATTAATTCCGAAAATGGAGATAGGAATCCCAAAGTTGGATTGCGCAGTTTGCGCTAACGGGATTGAAAGATAAGAAAGAATCAAGTCCCTTTGAAAAATGGGTTGAAGTGGCCGTTGACTGGTTGGTGTTTGTTGGTATGCCATGTGTGTTGGAATAAAAAGAGGCCAAAAGGATGGGAGGAATGCAAATTTGCATAAAGGGACAGATTACCTAGCCCAGATAAGCGAGAATTGATGGAAACACACATAAACAAGGATAAATTGTGCGGATTCAAGAAGAGGACCAAAGCCACACATCTTTTGTGTGTAGCACTCTGTAAAAAAAAGCGGGAGCCGGTTTTCTTTTCAGGTCTAATATATCATATTCGAGGAAAAAAGACGGGATGAGTTGAGTTTGCTCAGATTCGGTTATCTATCCTGTTTCCTTCGTCGGACTGATGTGGACAGGAAGTTGGGACGCTGACTGCTGCTGCTCTCTCTCCTTTACTCACATTTCTTATCGTGTTTACCGTAGAAAAAGCAGTTTTGCTCCGCAAAGGGTTGGAGAATAGATACAACTTTTCACTCGACTTCACTTTCCATGTCCAGAAAAAAAGAGTGTTTTAATGGACTTTCTTCTCCTTTCATCCGCGCTCTCTCCCCTTCTCTCCCTACACATTCGAAAAATGACTGCATGGGATTAGGAAACACCAGCAACAAGAAGAACCGTCAACCAAGTCTCGGACCGTCGCCAACCCGAAACAAAATACCACAATCGCCTTGCACACACACACACACACACACACACACATACACACTAGCAAATACGTTTTTTTAGGGAAAAAGTACATAAATGTAGCCGCTAAGCAAAGGAGCAGGAAGAGAAAAAATATGTCTGCAAAGTTCGTAGACTTATTCCAGAAAATATGGTATTTCGGGGAAGAAGTAAAAGCTTGCGACTTTTCCTGGAATGAGTAAAGAAGAAGACGACTTTTACAACGTCTTATGGCCAGATGTTCCAATCTGATACAAGTTTCCACGTACCTACAACTTTCCTTTACAAAACCCGGGTTGATTCTGCTGCTCTGACGTTCCACTGCGTCCAAATACCCGTATTTACATTGAGTGGATTGTCCATTTCCTTCGAAACGAAATTAATCTGGTGTTGAGAAAAAGCGGGCTGCAAAAACTTGTGCTGCAGCATGCAATCCCCATCATCTCCGGAGTTAAAGTTAGTTCTGCGGTAGTACCATAATGGTATTTAGTAAGTAAACGGGCGAGAGTTAATTAAGATTGAATCATCATTAAGTAGTGTACTAATTATTAATTGTGATTTTTAAGTGGAGTGACCTTCAAGAATGGGTTTGGGAGTAAGGAGTATAAAGAGAGATGAGATGAGAGGAAAAGGCGAGAGGAAGGTTTTGGGAAAAGTGGAAGTGGAAGGTAATTCGTAATTGAGTTGAAGCCTGGAGAGGATGCGAAGGTGAACATGGAGTTCGGTTGATTAGGGAGGAGAGACTGGAGATTGTTGGAGTGGCCGTGAACTGAAAGAGAGAGAAAGGAAAAGGGGAAAAAACAAATGGCTGACATTAGATTGGGATTCGTGAGAGTGGTGTGGGAGAGAGCAGAAACAGAAAAGGGTTGGACGGGACACACCGAGCTTAGTCAAAGCAGTCGGGATCACTCTCAAGTCTCCAGTCTTCGGACATGGGCGAATAATTTATCGATTTTCGTCCATATTTTCACCGTGTGATAGCTTATACACAACACATTCAAAATCCTACTTTTACTTCCACGATCATATTTATTTCATTCCCCAAATTTATGATACATCACTGGTCATGACCATTATGTTATGGTCATCTGTCCTCTGTATATACGACAGTGTTGGTCAGATTTTTCAAAAACTCTAGATAATAATTATGGTCCAGCAAAAACGAGAACGGAAAACTGCATAATATGTAGTACTCCATAGTAATAGTATACAGTTGGACACTGTTATCTTTTTGATAGAGGAAGCGAACGATGGTGAAGAACAGACTGCAGCTGCTGTCGCTGCTCTGCTGGATGAAAAAATGTAAAGACAGGATGAGAGAGAGACTCTACATCGCATTAGCATACACATGGACATTTTGACGGTCATAATGCACAACGGTCCTCATCAGAATTATAAAGAGCTGAGGGACAATGGTCCAGATAGGGATCACGCTAAAAAGAGACCTTTCAAAACATCTCGGCACGGATCCCCTTACCTATGCAAATGAGCTTTTGGACGTTTGGTTGGACGTTCTATCGGTGGATGTACATGCATAATAAGATTTCCAAGACTTGGACGCACGTCTGTGGCACACCTGAAGCACAGAGCTTTCAACCTTTCCTCCTTCCTTTAAAAAAACAAGTTTCAAATGCCCAAAAATGAGACCGGAACTATATTTCCCGGGTTTGTCCAAATAGTTCTTACTTCCTGATTCAACTATGCATTCTCGGGTGTTCCGCGGTCCTTTCGGTAATGCAATATGTTCTGTAAAAGCTGAGCAATAAAAAGAGGAATGAAAGCGACCTGATCTGAAGGATGAGACCTAGAAGAGGAACCATGAAGAAAGGGATTGTAATAATGCACCTATTGGTTTTATTGAGGACGTGTGAAAAGGGTTAGGGACGAGTCCGGGGTGTCCATAGATCCATCGAGTCTTCGATTCATTTCAAAGCAAACGTATTTTTGCCTTTTTGTCCCTTTTCATTTTACGGGTTACGAAGACGGTGTTGTAGCATTCATGAGAGTGTGGATCTGCCTGCTGCTGTATTGCAACCTAATCATGACGACACCAGCAACTAACCTAATCTCTTTTTCTTTGGTTCTCCAGCACAAAAAATGCATAGGTTACAGGGTTCATCTTTTGTGAATGACCTGACCTCCTGCTGTGACTCCTTCCACTTTTTGGTTGGGTCAGGGTGTCGTGTCGTCTCGCAAGGTCTCACCATGAGATCATCTTCTTTTCTAATAGAATATTACGAAAAAAATGGAGCTTATATATCAGATTTTTAAAAATAAGTGAGTCATGTGCTTGGCTTGCTTCTTTTTTGTGATCGGAGGGAAAAGGATCCTTTTGGAGTCAAAAGGCTTGGAATGATGCTGATCGCAGGTCGCAAGCAGTGATCACGAAAAGGGTTTCCTTCCTTACTTCGTCGACGTCGTCTTTCTCTACGTTCATCCTTTGGTTCAAAAAATGTCTTTTACCTGAGTCTTATTACATTATATTAAAAAAACCTCTATTCTATAAAAAGCAGATTGGATTTTTTGTGGTAGAGGTTCAGAGGTAGAATTGAAACTTGACTTGACACCTTTGGCGGAATGATTGTCGGTGCATAGCTTTTGGCTTTTGGTTTCGGCTACCTGACACCAGAAAAGGCGTTTTCTACATGTTCTCGTCATCGTCTTCGACTCACGTTCCTGTACACAATAAAAGAAATCTATCTTTTTTGATTTTCAAAGAAAACCAGATCTTGCAGGAGGAAAAAGGCTCTCTGAATTTGCCTTTGCCTTGGCATTTGACTTCATTTGTGAGCATGTCGTCACATCGTACAAAGTGAATCTTCTCATCTTCCGAATCCTGTGATCTCTTTTCAGAATTCCTCTTAAGAAAAGACCATCCGCAGCATCTTGTGTACTACGAGCTTAAGAAGCCACCCAGGAAATCTCAAAATACCCATTACACCCAATCTTTCAATCTGGGTCTTCAGCTCTTCTTTAGCTTTGCATCCTTCGGCACCTACCGTTTTGAAAATTCCCCATTTGGCAAATGAGCTCACAGCTTATTATATCGCATGTATTAAATTAAATTCTACAAAATGCACTTTTGAAGTTGATTATCAGGACGAGTGCGAAATTTCCCTCAAGAGCTAATTGGCCTTTGCCTTGCAAACATGTCCTTACACAAAATGTGGAAAAGTAAGATATAGTTTGCAACAAAATTGAATTTGACGAAACTGAGCTTCGTGATGATTCCTTTTTTTCATCTTAGTTAATTTAGCGAAAGGTTGGATGATAAAATGATCACAAAAGACGGAAACTTGTTTCTCTTTTTTTGTCGACATCTCGTCGTTTTTAACCGGTTGACTGGTTGGTTGGCTTGTTTTTCACCTTGTGCACTGACGTCTCATCTTTGGTAGAGTACACAAAACTTCGAAGTTCAAAGTCTTCATGAATTTCCAATCAACGAGTCGAGTCGGCCTTCTCCTTGTCATTTGTTCCATTTGCATACATTTCACAGTTCACGAGACGTATCCACGCACATGTTTCCGTAAAACCAGTTCTATTCTGTCGTCGGGTTTGACAACGTTGAACGTTGTCCATAACGCGGCTTTGTCGACATCCCGACGTCGACTTGTGTCGTCGTAGAAACGCTTCATTAGTGTCCCATTAAAGGTTACGAAGCATGTCAGAACATAATGTAAAACGTAATCATTTTATAATTTTTTTTGTTTTCAAGAAATACGGAAAGTGCAGACTGGTTGAGATGAAAGCGTTCAACTTTCGGGGTTTTCCCGATTTCGATACTTTATCGGGATGAGTAATAAAGGTAACCATTAGACGAGAAATGAAGCGAAGAAGTAAAAGAAGAAGAATAAGCAAGTTTAAAGGTTCGAATGTTAGATAGGTGAAGGTTATGTGAGTTGAAGCAGATTTGAAGAATATTTTGGAATTTGGAATATTATACGAAAGGAAGGAGCAGAGAGAAAGGGGGAAAATGGAATTAAGTGTAGACTGGTGGTAGTGGCTTGTCATTGGCAGCAGAATGCGATCCGAAAAGGGTTTTAGCTTTGTTCACTCGACCTTTCCGAGCTGATTACCCTTATTACCCGGCCCGGGGTGGACTGGCCGAAACAGAAGGGAGAATTGGGCAGGAGCTGGAGCGGGAGCGGGAGCGAGGAGATAGGCTTTGCATGTGCGGTATACTTTTAGTAGTCCGTAGTAGCAGCACAGACGCTTGTTGTGTGGATAAGAGAGATTCGCTGGAGAGAGATTGGAAAGAGACAGAGACAGCGAAACACGGAGGAAGGAAGGAGACTTTGGGTCGTCTTTCTCACCACAGCGCTGAGCGACCCTTCTCAATATTCAAAGGTGTCCTGACATGTCTTGACTCGCTCTCTGTCCAAGGTTTACGTTTGTTGTAGCATGGGACACGAGCTGACAAGACGAGATTGGATGATGTTTGTGGAGGGGACAAGGAGCAAACCCTATCGACCTCTAATGATGTGGACGACTCCAGGAGCTCGTGCATAATCCATGGGAAATGTCCAGCCGTGGAGAAGTGAGTCTCGGAGGTTTTGGTTCGCATCAAAACGAGCTTTGCGTCCGCATCACTTATTCAAAGGAGTAGAAAAGAGAGAGAGAATGCAGTCGCACGGCACGTTACACTTTAGTAGTCGTAGGAGAGTCTTTTTGCTATGGCCACCACCGAATGGGCGAATGGCGGTCCCTGCCCGTCCACCGATCGATTTTTCTATTTCGGATGAAAGTCCTCTTACACTTTTTCCCTGCTCTCCACTTTCTTTGCTGTCTGTCTGTCTCTCTTCTTTCTCTCTCTTTCCTCTTTTTTCGACTTTTTTCCCTCGTTTTTCTTGTTCACGTGGCCTCGATCTGCATCGTTTCCTCCGTCTTTCATTCTCCACAATATAAACTTTTTCCAAGAGAGACAGCAGACACGTTTCAGAAAAAAAAATCCGAAAGGAATACTTCACCCAAAAGTGTATCCACGTAAGTTAGGCATTTATTTGTCGGTGGACTTTTCGGACTGTCCATACAGATCCAAAAGTCCATGGAAAAGTAAAGTCAGGCTTTTTCTCCGCAGCTCACCCGATCCTCCGGACTTCTCCTCCTCATGCGCACAAAACACAGAACATGAATACAATAACTTTGCTTATCTTTTTCCATATTATCCTTATGTCTTTCTGTCTTTCTGTGTGTGCATTTTACTAGGGTCATGCAATGTAATGTAAATGTAATGTGATGTGATGAGTGTACCAAAAAGACAGAAGAATCGGTGGCTCGCCGTGGCCTTTTTTAAAAGGCTACTTTCCGGATGCTAATGCTAACGTGTTTCTATTCCACGTCCCTGGAGATGCGGTCGCACTTTCTTCCAGGATTCTCTCTTTCCATTCATATAATTTTATACCAAATATGACTTTCTGAGTCACCAAGCATGTCTTTTTCATGGACTATATACGTGAATCCAAAAATTAGTCCGACGACGGCAAACCTAGCACAAACATACGCACACACTTCAAAGAAACAACTCACAGCACCACCAACAACAACAAGAAAATGAAGCGGAAGATCATAAGGCACGGAGGCTGGAGGGAGAGTTCATTCACTGGGACAATTTTGACTTTTATGTCTGCCACTTGAAGTGGTCTCTTCTAGTTCGTCCCTTTTTTGACCAGAACATATATAAAGAAAATAAGACGGAGGAAGTCGCAAAGGAGAGAGGAAAAAGGAAAGGACGAAAAGTTGTCTTTTTATTTTTCTGGTCTGGTCCTTTCCCCCTTCTTTTATTCGGAATGTATGGTGAGAATGTAAATCCATGGATAGATCCAAGTTGGCTGGCAATGTCCTTGGGGAGTCTTTCCCCATACTCCAGGCGTAAAGTCCAGCTTATTTTCCCATTTGGCCAAACTCATAAAAGTGGAGTAGAAAATTTCAAAGCTTGTTCTTCTTTTTCGGCTCGCCTCGTGTCTTTCTGTTTCTTTTTCTGGTTTTTGTGTCATGTACTTCCAGTTCCAGCTTGAGTACTGGAATGTTGATACGCGTTGACCAGGACCCGTGACCCGACCCTAATCATAATCCTGTGATCATATTTTGAAGATGAGATTGAGATTTGAAAATGAAAACGTTTGATACGTTTATGCAAAGCTGAAAGACAAACAGATAAGTGTTCGGCTCGCTGGAGAATGCAATGAAATGAGTTGGCACGACACTAATCTCATGTGTCAACTACTCTTCTTCTGACCAAACCTTTCCTTTTGCGTG
The DNA here is from genome assembly GCA_019776145.1 of Harlomillsia oculata. Taxonomy (NCBI): domain Eukaryota; kingdom Metazoa; phylum Arthropoda; class Collembola; order Entomobryomorpha; family Oncopoduridae; genus Harlomillsia; species Harlomillsia oculata. The sequence continues at coordinate 35,931 of JABASF010000263.1, read as the reverse complement.
ACGGGGCGAGTGTCGATGAGATTTGGATCCTAAATCCGTTTCCAACAGCTCAAAGTCCTGTTAGCAAACATGTTAGCTTTCGATTTAGTACTTAAAAAATTGTGATCAAAGAGAGAGAGGGAGAGCTTAACGTTTTGTTGACCACACGAGGAGAGCACCAATTTTTGCCGGGCTCTTTTCTTACCAGGGGTGAAAACCTTTGTTGAAATAAGGTAATTTTCGGTTAAGGTTTTGGTCACTTCAAGTCTGTAAGTGAAGAGGAAAGAGAAGGAAGGAGGGGAAAACCAATCAAATCAAAGTGCTCTTTAGTGCATATGTAGAGGAGTGTCATTTAAAGCGGGAATTGTGAAGCGTGTCCCGAATGAGGACGACGAGTCAGAAATGCCCGGTTGTGTGAGGCGGCGGTCATTTTTCAGGCGGTTCTCCTTGGGGAAGAAGGGAGTTTTTTCCCGAGTGTTGAGCAGACTGCCAGAGAAGAGGAAGCAGCAGTATGAGAGTGAGAGAGAGAGAGAAAGCAAAAAGAGAGAAGAAGAGAAGGTTTTTGGTGTGGGCTTGTGTGAGCGTGGCGTAATGATGGATTTCCGACAAGCATGGCGGCCCGAGTCAGTCAAGAATGAAAGGAGAGAAAGCCGTAATCTCTCGACTCTTCTGTCCGCGTGTACTTTGCATGGAAATGCTTTTGCCAAGGGAGAGAGACAAGGTCTGAAAGCCTGTCTGTCTCCCTTGAATGGAGAGACACTGCATTTGCCTAGATGCTTTGGTGCTGCTTCTTCGTCTTCTTTCTTGGAAGGAACTTACTCCTTCCTAGAACCATCTTGAAGAAGCTTCAAGGGCTTCTTACTTTACTTGTTATAAAGCACACATGCACACACGAGCGAGGCAGAGGCTCTCACGACGATGCATGATCCATGAGCTGGAGACTCTCAACCAAAAAAGATGCAGTTGAGTCAAGACAGAGAAAAATCGGCCAAGCAACCAAGCAACGAACCCTTCTCATTCTTCCTTTCCTTTGCCTTTTCTACCCGTTTGCTAATGATTTTTTTTCTATCCTCTTCTTTCGTCTTCGTCTTCGTTTTTCGTCTTCGTCGACTCGGTCGTCGTCTTTCTTGCCACCACTATTTTTCTCTTTAGAAAATGCTTAGGTGAAATGTCCCGATCGATCGGTCGATCGTAGTTACACTCTGGAAACTTGCTCAGCAGTCTGCTGTCCATGTCCACATCCCTTGGAAGGTAGTGAGTGCAGCAGTAGCAGCTTATTGGTCTCATCGTCTCTTAATGACAAAGTAGCTTTTCACTCCCATTCCCACTGCATTGTCACACCAAATAGATCCAATCACTGTCATTCATTCCACCCCAAATGATGACATATATTACGTTTTCATTTCCTGTTTCAAACTCTTCCTCCTTTCATTCTCATATATTCTCAGTTTCAGCCTCAATCACATCCTTTCCTTTCGAAAAAAATCTCGTTATCTCTCAATAATAATTTTTCGTCGTTTTCGCTATCATTTGATTCATTTCTTTCATTTACCGAAAGCTTAGTTCCTATCATTGTTTGATGCTGATGGCGACAACGGTAACGGCAACGACGACGACGATAAAAGATGAAAGGGTAAATAGTTCCATTTCGGTCGGTACTATAGGGCAAGCTCAAAGGTGTGTCAGATGCAGTATACTTGACAAGAAATGGAAAGCAGAAAGTGCTCTTTGGTTTGGTTTTTGGGGTTTGGCTTTTGTCGTACACGGAACAGATGAGAGAAAGCATGTGTCACTGCACTGTGAACTATGCATCCAGTATCCAAGAGACTTTCTGGAATGCGCTGATGAGAGTTCTCAGTTCAGAGTTGCCATTAATTGATTGAGATTAGAGATAGAAAGAAGAATAATAATAGTCTATGTGGTCCATCGTCGGAGAAGAGATGTTGAGGAGAGTAGACTTGAGATGAGACTTTGGGAAGGCAGGTTTGAAGGGGCTTGGGTCGTGATTACGACTGCTACTGTGAGGTGCATCCTGTCTTATCATCATCGACTGCCGTCTGTGCCAATGTCAATCCAATCTGTGCTAGATCACTTCGCTTGGGTAGACAAGGAGCAAAAGGGCATTTAACAACACCGAGAGCCAGTGCCAGAGCTAGAGCCAAGAGGAGAGAACAGAGGAAGCGAAGGAAAGAAGATGAAGAAGATTCTTCTTCTCTTCATCTCTGAGTGATAATGATGGGCAGAGAAGAGCTGCTCCGAGAGAAGAAGCGGCGTCGAGCCAGCATCAAGCACTAATTAATTGAATCAGGCTTTGCTCTTAAAAGCTTCGTCCGGGGAATACATACGTTTCGTGGCTTGTGGGGCCGACCACGCGACTCCAGCTTCAGCGTCTCCAAGCATCCTCATTTTTTCCCCTGTATCTCCGCTACTATACACTCTTCACAGACTTTAATGGTACCGTAACTATTCAACTAAACTTACACTTTTATTATTACTAAACATAAATAGATGCGTATCGGACCTGCTTCCAAGCTGTGCTGGAGGGAAAAGACCGGGTCTGAAACTGAAGGCACCTGCCAAGTACCTGGTGGTGGGACTGAGCAAGCAAGGAATGAAAAATGAGCAAGAGCATCCAAGTGCACAAAAGAAAGGTGCAATCACCTCAACTGCGGCGTACGAGAGAAATGAAGTCCACCCGAGTAAAAGAATTTGGTTGTCACAAACCCGCAAGAATCGGAACAGACAGCAAATCAACTCCAGATAACGTGTATCCAGCAATCCAGAAAGACCCGGCTCAACATCTTTCCCAGGTCTTCTGAAGCAATCGTGGCAGAAAGCTCTCATCTCCAATTCTTTTACTTCGCTTTCCAGGTATATACAGGTGAATGAATATAATTTGTAACAAATGTGTGAGTTGGGAAATATTATTGAAGCTATTTTTTTACAAGAAACTTGAGATTTTTGTTTGCAGGCAAAAATCTACTTGACCAGTAATAAAAATGAGAGTACTTTTGAGGAAGGAAGGAACGAGGACTTTGGGAAAATGTGTAATATGAAAGCATGGGTAAATATAAGAAAGTGTAGAGAAAGTAAGAGGCATAGGAAGAGTAAAAAAAGGGACTCGTGGAGTGGAGTGGAAGAAGCAACGAGGCGGGTGGCTGATGGAATGTGAAAGCAAAGAGAAATGGTGGGATGGCATGGTTCGTGTGTCCATGGAAGTGTGAGATATGTTTCATAGGCTTGTGGTCTCACTTCGTGAAAAATGGTTGCCGGCAGATGAGATCGGCATATTTCCCTTTATATCGGTCCTCACCAGATAGACCTTCCAAATAAAATAACCTGTTTCAATATAAGCCTCATCCTTCTCCTTCTCCCGCTCCTTTCCCGACTCATGCAAGCGGAAGTGAATAATATACGTAATAATATTTTTCCGTATAAACCTTATTTCGCTCTTGACTAGTTCGATAAATTTGAAACCCGACGCAAATTTTTTTTTCCCTTTTTGTCTGTCCTTCACTCTCCCAAAGTCCCTGTCGCCATCCATTCTTCCTTACGCTTTCTAAGATGCTATAAAATTAGCAAAGCTAGTCTATACATTAACTTCTAAAAACCCAATTTTCAAGTAACCTTTTGGACCTATACGTTAATTAAAATTAAATAGTATTTTGTCGTTTTATTTTGCAAATGGGACCTCCAGTAAGCAGCATAAATATTTATAATTATATCTAGAAATAAATGGGAAACTCAACGTTTGTGTCCAAGAGTGGAGAGAGTATAGATGACTATAAATATTTATGTATGGCATTTTTGGATTGCTGGATAAATATAGCTAAGCGAAGAACACTGACACTGAAGAGGGAGAGGAGCAGCTGCTGCTCATGTTCGTAAAGTCAAGAAAAAGTATAACTTCTTCCATTGTTTTTGAACTTGGGGAAAGGAAAGATGAAAAGAGCAGTTAAGGAGTGTCGAATTCCCTCGCCGGATTGGTTTCGTAGTGGTCATATTTTTGTGAGCAAGTTCCAGTTGGGCGAGTAAATCCAGCAAGTGGTCTTTCCAGTCTATGCATTGACCACTCGAGTCCATGAGACACACCTCCGCTAAACGAAGGGTGGGAAACCCCACTGATCCACCTTCGCACAACACTTGCAAACGATTCCAACTTTTTTTGGACATGTTTGTGCACTTGACTACAGTTACTACTATGTACGATATCATATGAAACATGTTTGTGTTATTGTGTCAAAAAAGTATAGAATAAAAAATAAAATAATCTGCATGTTGTTTACATTACAAGCGCTCACATTCGGCGAAGACTTTTTTGAGTAAGTTGACATGACTTAAACTTGTCTGTTGTCGCTTCTGTCTGTTCTGTTTGAGGAAATCACGCCCGCATCCACAATTCCGCTCCGACGCTGACTGTTGGCTGTCAAGATGAGGCGAAGGGATACGCTCGCTCATGGGGAAGTAGGCCGACGAGATTGACATGGACACCCGTCCACCCGAAAAAAACAATCGATTCACCATATATCCTCTTTTTGTCCTAGCAAAGTCTTCTTCAACTAAGAAATGGAATTAATCCAAAATCACAAACTCTTATTTCTAACATAAATTGTTTCTTAAAATATTGACTATAATTTTATTAAATTGCTAATGGAAATGTTGACGCAGAAATAAAATGAATATTATAAATAAAGTCACGTAATAAAAAACGTTATGATTGGTTGAAAGAAAGGGGGAAACGGGAAACTGAATTGTTGTATTGGTAAAAGTGAAGCTGGAGAAGGTGCTGGAGAAGAAAAAAGAGATGAAGAAGTTGAGGAATGATGAGGATCGACTCGCGGATGATTTGTCCCTTGGAGTAATCGTACATAAAATATGAGTCAGGTTGAGATTGCGATTGGGGGAAGAAGTCGTGGTCGTCCAAAAGCAAAAGCCGAAGGTCTCTTTTGTGGCTCACATTTCATTTTTTCTCCATGCATAGCATGAAATAGAAAGTATTATAAAAATATACTTCTGTGAATACCCGAGGAGCATTTTTCAGCATTTCCAGGAGGAGAAGAAAAAGAAGAAGAAGGATTGCTAGTTTGTGAGAGATAGGAACGATTGGAGCGATGATCATAGAGTTGGCTTTATGTATCCGTGCCCCTTTTCTAGGTACAGCAGCCTGTCACCCGATTTACTCCACAACAAGAAGACGTAAAAAATATTTTTCATCTCCTCCTTCGCCTGTTCCGACACACAAAACAGGACTTAAAGGTATCCGGAACACGCTTCTGCATACCAAAGAAAGTACACTTGGGCGGTTCCAGCCTCGACCTCCGCGGATAAGACTCAGAAATCGTATTATTATTATCTTATCTCTCCACCAAAAGTTTTAAATCTAAGACAAGAAGGTGAACGCATAAAGACATTCATTCGTACAGTCTCTCCATACTTTCTCAGCTTCCCTCGTCCGTCTTCCAAAAGAAGTCTTCTTCAAATCTTTCGTCTTTTTTTATATTCGTTTGCACAAAAAATTCGGATTGGGATGTTTTTTGATGGCGACCTGGGCAAATTGACATTCCGGACCGAAGCCACTTTTTCCATATATTTTTTCGTCCTTCTCCAATTCTCTTGTCTCATATCCTTCATAGCTACTGTCAACCGGAAAATGGTTTGAATTTGCACTGAAAATAAGACCCGCTCCCTGATTCGCATATTCCGTATTGTATTTCTTAGTTTAAAAATTTATTGATTATGGCTGACTGAGAAGTGTAAAACTGAAGTGTATAAAACAATGAAATGAAGCATTATTACAAGGAATCCCAAGAGTTTCCAGAGAAGCTAAACCACATTAGCTCCAGCAGAGAACCGCAAGAGAATACACACATTACGTTAAGACTGTACCTGTACGATGTGCGATGTGACACAGTGACACAAGCACACGTTGACATTTTGATTGCACGGACGAAGCAAAGAAAGACACAATTAAAGCTTTCGGAGCGGAAGGTTGAGTTCATAAGTTGATACGCATCTGATGTGGGCTCTGGAGTTTCTCGTGTCAGGTAAAGGTAGAATAGACAAAGTGAAAAGACGAAATGATTGTCTCTCATGGATGTTTGCACTTGAACATAGAATCATCGTACGTACTGTGCAGTGCGAGTCTTTAGGAGAAAGGATATCGATGTGAAGCTGTGTCTCTCAATCCGAAAGAGAGAAAAGGAATTAGCTCAAAGGACTGTGAAAGGGAGAGAGCCAAAAAGAGACTTATTTCATATTCCAACCATGCTGTGCTCCCAGCTCCCAGTTCTCATCCTCTCGTCCACAGTCCAAAATGGTACAAATCCCAGCAAAAACCTGCACAGTGCACACACATGGAGAGACATATTCAAATTTGGCTCATATATGCTGTCGCCGCCTCACTTCCAGGACACAAAGCCTCCAATTAATTATCCTCCTCCATTAATTAAATTCATAAACATATCCTGTGCACAAAAGGCGGTCGTTGTTGGCCATCCTCGTCGTCGTTTCTGGTCTGCTTGGCCATGTGTGTCTGAGAGAGCCGGAGGAGCCCTTTTCTTCCTCCCGTGTGTGTGTGCCTTCAGCCTTGAGTCTTCTTCTTTCTGGTCCAATTCATGAATCCATTGTTCTGGAAAACGGAAAAGCAGTGATGCATGCTTCTTTGCACTTCAAACCACTCATTTCTGCCTTGAGGAATCCGCAATCCAGCACTGCACACACACTCACACATGGCTTCCTCATCCGCCCAATTCTATTCTCATCAAAATCCTCGCTCATATAACTCTCACTCTCCAAATAAATTCTGAATCATTCCTCTCATTTGTCTTTTGTGTTCAGCTTCACTCGCAATTCCGTCATTCAGATTTTGACGAAACTAAGCTTAATCTTCATTTTATAATTGTTATTATTATTTTAATTATTATTGTTTCGTGTCTCTCCCAACCAATTCATTCAATAGACAAAGCACCCAATTAATTGCATTCAGGAAATTCATACTACATTTTGAGCATCAGACAATGGAACAACACATTCAAAAACAATGAATTGAGAATTATGAACAAAACCTATAAGCGACACTTTTGTTCTCTTGACTCCCCTATAAGAAGAGAAAGTTCAAAAACGGTTCGTAATACGTTTTAAAATTGAAGAGATGGAAATGAGCTGAACCGGGAAGCAAAAACGCAAAAACTGGAATCGGGCTTATCATGTGACATGCGGATGCGGATGTTCCTCAAAATAGAACATCATTGTTGGCAATCGTACAAGAAAAACAAGTCCAGAGGCGTTTTTGGACACAATGTCTTTGTGGTCAAGTCCAAAATGAAGCCTTACTACTATTGATTCCGAAGTCCGAGAAACGTTGCACGAAAAATACATAGACATGTTTTTTGCCTATTCCGATTTTCCGATCCACGGAGATGCACTATGAATAATGCAAGACGGAAAGACACAAATCACCTGGGTATAATCAGTTTCCAGGATTATTTCCATAGAGCAAAACATCAGGTGATCATTACTATACACGCCATGGACAGTTGGGATGGTGGGGACACTCGACATTATTGAACGACGGGGATAGTATACCAGATATAGATTGATTATAATTTACAATGAACTGTGACGCATGGACTCATAAGTGCACCCGGGAATGAGTTAGACGAGTGAGAACTACCACGGGGTATTCTGCGAGATAAGATTACATTTCCGGAAAAATTGCGATTGGGAAAAGGGAGATTGGAAGTGAAATAAAAAGAAATGAGATTCCATAAAATGGAATGGAAGTTGAGTGGCCGAGAAAGGCGATTTGTAAACGGACAAGAAGTGGAGGAAGTAAGTGCAAGTAAAAGAGCGAGTAGTACGGGGTCGGCAGAGTGACATTAGTACGTAATACAATGGCAGCATACGACGAATGTATAATACGATGTAATGGAATGGCCTCGGCGTCGGCGGTGACGGTGGTGAGACCATCACCTACCCCATAACCCCACGCAACACATACAAGTCCATGGGTGACATTGCATTGCATGCGACGACGACGTGTCAAAGGGATGTTACGACGACTACTGGAGAAAAAAGGGGGAAAGGCCAGCAAGAGCAACGTGGGATTCATGGAGCCCAAGGGACTCACACCATTTCACCATTTTCACCATTCGGAGGACAAAATGCTGCCGAATTTGCAATTCTTGGTGAGATGCAGATGGAGAGTGAGAGTCACTAGCTCCTTCCTTGTTCTTCGTCTTATTCAGTCTATTTTGGCTTTATGTCCTGGATTCTTTTTACGGGGACATGTGACGGGACAGGAGAGAGGACTGAGGACCTCTCAGCTCAGCCGCGACCAACAACGCCGTAAAATCTTCAGTATGTGCCGTAATAGTGAGTCTCAATGTGTCCTGCAGGCTTAGACAGAGAAAAGGAAAACCTATAGAAGATCGATGCTAATATTACTTTCTGTCTCTCAGTCTGTCTATTTAGCTTTGTTCTTCTGTCCAAAAAAGAAAAAATTCACCTTAAAGGAAAGAAAGCCAACGAGTCAGAAGAAAGCTCCGTGGAAAACCCATTGGGGCCCATAATAGACTTTACCACCCTTAACTTGCGCTACCTTAACCAAAATGTCCTTTCCGATCCCGGTTTTTATTACCCGTTTTATGCCCAAAATACACAAAATACTCTCGTCGCCTCATCTCATTTTCAAAGCCGACCAAACAAATACTCTTTGAAGTAGGTCTTCTCTCTTCTCTTCTTGCATCATTCTACACTTTTCGCCAGAAAACCAAATAAAATTGCTCCACACCTAGTGCCCACACAAGTTTTCCTTTGAACATCACTCCACATAAAATTGGCACGTTTCAGTTTCATTTTGTCAACTTTTAGTACATACATATTATTTGTATTGTGGTCAAAAAGATGTACTCTCTGCATCGTTTTTGACGTTTTTTTCAATTTTGGAAGCAGAACAAGCTCTTTTCTACAGAACTTATTGTTCTCCTCATATTTTTTTCGTCTGATGAGCTGTCAAAATGGCATGTTAGTATTCAGTACACTTTTGTTTGAAATGATGTAGAAACGAGCTGTCAAGGAGGTGCTATGAACTCATTACGCGACGTTTCTTGTGCATCGTCGTTTGTTCTCTAGGGAGCAAATTAGTCCAGGAGTCTCCAGGGATTCCTACTTTTGCTTTCCTTTCCCCGTCTTATCGTCTTGTTGTGCCTTGCGTCTTTCATGTGTCGTTTCGTTTTTTTGCCTGTTCCTGTCCACACAGCACGTCTTTCCTGCGGCACTCGTCACAGGACACGGACAGGTATTGGATTTTTCGAATTGTTCCTTTTTCATTTCCACTTTACTTACACAAGTTTTTACCCCCATTTTTGCCTCCAGGAATGTGATTTTACCAACGTCAAAAAATTGGGAGTGGAAAAATAAAAATGCCTCCGCAAAGAGGCGTCGTCGTTTGCGTATGCATTCGTCACGAAACAAAAGCTCATCTGACTTTTTCCCTTTTACTTTCCTGGACCACAAGCCGCACATTTCCGTGTCACGTCCTTGTGTGAATTTATCCTGTTATGGACCAAACAATATGTCGTCCTGAATATCAGGATGCTTGGTCAATTCTTATTGCATAGACAAGGTGGAAGGACAATGCCACAGCTTCTTCTCAATGGGATGCCCGTAAAGGACACCACATGACATGACAATGACATAATGGCAAAAAAGAGTCCTTCATTTGTGCTCCCAGAAAAGCCCAGGGTCCAAAAAAGCCCTTTGTATCATCGTCCTTTTCTTTTCTTTCTTGATTCACAAAGATGCTAATATAATAAACACAAAAAGGGCATGTAAAATAAGACAAAAGCTTAGTGCCCTGTGTCACACAGAACTTGGAGATTCCATTGTGGGGGAATCCGCGAGATGTTCCAAAAGTACACGCATTTTGGGGTGGGAATGAGGGGTTTAAGGAATCACCGTTGCACGCTGATTCATTTTATTATTAATAATAAAAATGCCTAATTCCTTTTTTGTACGGGATACACAAGCTAGGAAAAAATTTCGAGAGACTCTGGTTGTTCAGAGGATCGTACACACGAATCGTGAAAATAAATATGAGATGGTACCTTGTACACAAAGGCAAAGGGACACAAGTGGAATTTGTTTGAATGACAAAAACAAGAAGTAGAGTGAAGTGAATGATACAGAATCGCGGCTGTGCGGTGGTTCAGGAATGCAAAAAGGAAGTTTTGAGTAGCCAAAAGCCATGTGACAAGGCTAATGTGTGCTTTGAATCAGCATAATTGACAGAAGAGTGAGGGTTTTCCGCGCGTCAGCTCTCATTTCATTAGTTTGGCGAAAGGGAAACCGTTCTTGAAGCAGGACCCAAAGTACCTTTTTGGACACTTGTCGTTGTCTCTGTGTCTGTCGCTTGCGCTCGTTGAGAAATGTGTACCTGAGCCATGTCATGTGGCAAAAGTGAAATCGTAGAAGAAGATGACATCCGAGTGATCATTAATTTCAGCATGACGGTACATACAGACACTCTCCGACAGAATTCCCTCCCACCCCGACACACGACATACGAGTCGAGTGGATGTCAACTCTTTTTCACACCGCCCCTCATACCTTACACCCTAAATTCCTGAAATTCACGTTTCAGCCCACAATCAGTTGCAACGCGACCCATAACCGTCATGAATGTGCACAAACACACACAGGCACACGAATCTTCCAGTCGTCATTGTGAAATAAAAATGAAAGACCCACCCAGGGATGGGTCTCTGGACCCTTAAAGTTTCTCATTTTGAAATAAGTGCATAAAATCGAGAATTTGACGACGAGCAAAGGATGGCGAGGAAGGAGGAATGATGAAGAAGAATATAAAGTCTGAAGATGAGGACGGGCACGGGAGACAAGGCACGGTCGGGTATTTGCATGGCTCAAGTCGGGATTGACTTTGGGAGGATTGGAGCTGAACACATCGGCATCCTTGGCCAGTGAAGGTGTCAAGCTCGATTCTGTCGCCAATACATCAAAAGACAGAAACAGGAGCAGTGCGGCACTTCGTCGTCGTCGTCGACGTCCGGCGAAAAATCCGCGTCCTCCTTTTTTGTCTTCATCTTCTCTGGGTTGATGCGACCGCGTGCCTAATCCACTCGGCTTACGGGCTTCTCCTGCCCAATTTTCCAGAGCAAAAAAGCCGATCGTCTTTGTTTTTGTCTTCGTCGAGAGAGAGTACGTTGCACAGCAAACCCAGGCACAACCGAGAAAAAGCTTCCGAAAAAATTCTTCTCTCGTAAATTTCTGTCTCTCTCTCATTCCCTGTTTCCTTAGCGTCATTCTTCTGTTGTTCAGAATCCCGCCACAGATTTGTTTCCACGTCGCCTCACTTTGGTCCCAAGGTCCCACTGGTGGTCTATATAAAGTCTGAGCAAGTCTCTTCCCCGACCAAAAGTCCATCACAAAAAAAAACAGTACTCCTTCCTTAAGCATCACATTCCACGTTTCACCTCTATAGATTTTTCGTCCGTGATTCTTTAACTCCAATTCAAACAAGTTTTGCCATAAAAAGTCTACAAATTAATTACGTACACATACATTTCGAAGGGACATTCCGAAATAGTACTAACGCATACAAAAAATTTGGTATAAATATAAAAAAGAAAGAAGACGCCATGAAATGGAAGGTTTTAAGGCGAATATCTCAAAAGAAGTAAAGAAAAAGAAAGTGAGAGAAAGAAATGAATGATCCGAATCCAAATTCGGATGGGTGGCCAGGTCCCGTGCTCCGGGCTGACAATACAAATCTGCGATATGATTACTCGAGGACGAAGTATGGATTCCTGGAACTCACAAAGTAGCTTTTAAGAAAATTTCCTGATGCGAGCCGAGTCGACGACGATGAATAAGAAAAAGGCTTTTTTCTCTTGTACCCTGTCTGCTTACTTTCTACTAAAATGTTGTATCTTACACACACACTTTCACGTTTGCACTTTCTCCAGAGGCAGGCTTTGTCGAGATGCTCCTCCAGCTCCAGCAGGAAGCTTCGTCGTCGTCGTCTTCTTCATCATCTAGTCTTATATATTTTTTGGGACTTTTCTCTTACCCTTCGCTCTTGTGATTTGAAAAATGTCAATATCACACATTATCCACATACATCTCGATCCCGTCCCGACCCGCCGCCGTTCCTGCTACACTGTCTCTTGTGCTCCAGCCAAGAAAAGGGTTCCATTTACTTCAATTAAGTGATCTAACGAGACTCACAACTCAGACGCCGAGACACCGGAACCCTAGCCTAGCTCCACATCCAACATCCCTTTCCAGATATCAAATTTATATCTGCCTACACCTCATTCACCGACCAACCAATCTCGTATTCTTTTCTTCAGTCCCATACAGAAAAACATCCCACGATCCCATTCTCTATCCTCTCACTGTCTCTCTCGCCTTTTCACTTCCATTAGTTAAACACAAAATTTTCGACGTCCAGGAAAAGCAAAAAGCTTTTTCCTTGAGTAAGCGCCAGTAGAAATCGAGTCAATCGCCCAACAACACGAAACGACGACACAAAATTCTCGGCAACAGTTTCATGTTTCAGTTCCAAGTCATGTTCGACTTCCAAGTCCATGCTTCCTCAATTTTCCTTTCCTTTTAACGTTAGTATTTTTCGCTTATTTCTGACTTTTTCTATGCCAAAACCAAAACGACTAGCTTTGTCTAAAAAAATGAATGTTTCGTACAAAGGGACAAACAATGAAATTCATACATTTTAAAAATTTACTTCAAACCTCACCACAACATTTTATTAAAACTTGATAGAACAATAACTCACTTTTCATTAAAATATTCAACTTTCAATTACATATCTATGTATAAATTAAATCAATCAATACTTATTGTTTTGCATCACAAACGACGACGTCACAAAGAATTTAAATATCCTCATCAAGCTTAATTTTATTGTTTGGGATTCAATAAAAGATCAGTTGAGTAAAGTTCATGAAACATCACGCGTTCATATATCCTATTGGCACAATCAATATATTATAAGTGTTTATATTTTCTAATCAGTAGTTTTATGCCATACTCTATAAAGCACCTTTGACACCAAAAATGGCCTTTTTGAAATTTGTCTTTTTTTAATCTTTTTTTTTAAATATTTTGTACTGTTTCAGAAACATAAAAGATAGAAAACAGAACAAAACGACAAGACACAAAAATAATTAAAATCAACGCGACTATAATATTTAAAAACGGTACTCATGTTTCACTATAATTTCACTAAAATTGTGTATTATTTTTGTATTTTCTTCCAAAATCTTTAAAAATATTGAAACATCAGTCTGTGAAAAACAGGACATGGAAGCAAGTGATTTTCTATCTCGTCTCATCTCTTTATTTCCGTTACATGTGATTTTGTATTCCTTGTGAAGTACAAATATCTTATTGTTTTTAGAGATAATAAAATCTCATTCTTTGTTTCCGTTTGGAAGCTTCCACGTAATGGAATCTGAAAACTTTGTCTTTATGTCACACTTTAATATTAAAACTGATTTGGTGAGTAGCGAAAGACTTGAAAAATTACCAGTAATATCTTAAATTTTCTTGGTAAAGTTAGTTTCCAACGGGTTAATATATTCTTAATCGTACATGCCGACAAGTCATCTAAAGACCGCAAATACAATGTTTCTGTAATTTTATGCACCACATTCAGAAGTTTGTGAAAACACACTGATTTTATCGTTTGTCGGTTGTGAACGAAGGTCGGATGTGTGTAGTATAGAATGAGAATGTTGATCGGACGTGATGTCGCAGTTTATCTTGTCTGATTGTATAGTTGATTTTGTGTAAATTTTATACCTCATACTCGGAAGGAACCGGTTTAAAATAAGCTTCCAGAGTTTCACAAGTTGGTCTATCAGACACATCCTCGCTCCAGCATCTGGAAATCATTTCGAAAATATGTTCGGGACACCGGTGAGGTCTCGGCAGTCTTTCTCCATTTTCCACTCTACCGATAACCTAGCAAACATTTGGATTTTGAAAATAATGTTATAAATATTTGAAAAATAAACATTGTTGACTTACATCTATTCCTGGTAAATCTCCGAAGGGAAGGTCACCGTATGAGTACATTTCCCAAAGAGTGACGCCGAAGGACCAAACATCAGAAGCATAAGAAAACTGGCCACGCAAAAACGACTCGATGGCATACCATTTGATAGGCCATCTTCCTCCTTGTGTTGCTTTGTAGTAGTCACTGTCGAGGTTGAGTGCTCTGGACAATCCAAAGTCACTCAACTTGGCTAACTCCAAACTAGACAAGAGAATATTGCGAGCTGCTAGATCGCGGTGGATAATATTTCTTTGTTTCAAGTACACCATGGCTTTGGCGATTTGGTGAGCCCACAAACGAAGGTGTGGCTCAGGTCGAATCTGTTCCGGATTTTGAATAAGGTAGTCTTGCATTGACCCAAGGCTCACCAATTCCTGAATTATACAAATTGACGGATGCAGAGATACGCCAACGAGCTTGACAATGTTCTCGTGTTCCAGTGTCATCATCATTTGAGCTTCCTGTATGAATTCTTGTTTGTCCACACCTTGATTTTGACGTAGAGTTTTGATGGCAATCGGCAGTTTTTTTTTGCCTGGGAGCAATAAAGTTCCTTTGTACACTTCCCCAAATTCCCCTGTGCCAAGATGTTCTCCAAAAACTATCCAATCGGATGGAATGTCACCTGCGGATTCCCAGAGTAATAAAACATCGTTTTAATTTCAATTTATAACTATAGTTATAAATTATGCATTATAATGTGTCATTCTGTTACTTCTGTTCACGGAAGACCAAGGTAATGAATTATTCGGACTGCTTGATCGAAATTTTGATCCTTGTGATGGTTCAAGAAGATTGTCGTTGATCTTGTTCCCGTTCCCGTGTTCGTTCCCATCATTGTTGTTATTGACAATATCATTCATTCGTCCAATGGGTGACACGAAGAAGGGTACCCGTTTGGGAAGTGGCGGAGGAACACCTTTCGAATGCCCTGCAGAAGGTTCTGGAGATGCAAAGGTCTCAGTGGGACCGACAGGCGTCGTTAAGACACATGGCAAGCCGTCGGACCATTTAGAATAATGAGACACAAGATGTTCGAGAGAGTCGAGGTACGGGCCGTCGTCAATGAAGTAATAATTTCCTTCTTTCCCAATTTCGAAATTATAAGATTGTTTTTGGAACTGAATCGTGAGCACGTACACATTCGGTTTTTTGACTGACCGACGAAGCAAATAGAACGACTCGTATTCGCTTTCTTCTCTAGTGGACTTTCGCATTGGATTCGGATTTACTTCGCATTGTGACAAAAGCTGAACGGCCGTTTCCCTTTCTAGCTGATTGTGGTACCAATCATCTCGCGTCACTCCTCTAGGTGGCAAGATACAATGGGTATCTGATATTTTTAAATGCACAAACCATGTTGATACTTAAATATTTATTTTTCAAGCAAATGAAATAATAAAAAATATAACACCACACGAAATCAAATCAGAACAATCAGTCAGTTACCAAAAAATTCTACAGTCTCAATACGATTAGCTTCCATGGCTAAGTGTACTGGCAATTTGCCATCAGTAGTTCTCGGTCGCTTCGGCGCAAAACATTTTAATAGCGTTTTAATACACTTAGTATGACCCAACCACGCAGCTTCATGCATTGGAACCCAGCCTGTATTAGAAATCAAGGAAAGTTAAAAGTGGAACAAACAATAACAACGTAGTAAAGCTAGAAGGAATTCGTCATTCGACACTTTTCTTTATATTTTAATGTGTTTATTCATTGATTCATTCACCATTGTCGCTCCTGCGGATCTGAGGGTTTGCCATTCCCGTTGCAATAAGAAACCGAACTGTTTCAGGAAAGTTGTTGATACATGCATACTGTAAAAAAAACATTGGCACAATTGTACATTATTCACAATGTTTTAATTGCCTAGTCATGGCGTCAATTCCCAATAACAATGTTTGGATTTGGGTCACGGCACTTTCAAACAAGAGCAAGTGTGTGGTGTGACGCAGAAAAAAAATCACGAATTCAAACATGATGGAAATTGAACTTTGACATACGTGCAGAGGAGTCATGCCTCTGGAATCTTTGGCATTTACGTTTCCATTCATGTTAATGAGCAACCCAAGAATGTCATTTCGTCCGATAATCGCTGCCAAATGCATCGCACTTTGTCCGTTCTCATTTTTTGCATCAAAAAACAGTGGTCCCTCCTGCGAATCGAGAAATTCTTTAACGATCCTGAAGTCCCCTGTTCACCAAATTCAACGACAATTATTCAAAATACACTTAAATGGTTGAAATGGTCGGGGAGTAAGTATGCTGCCAATAAATGTATATACCTTGTTGAGTAGCCCGATGCAATAGTTTGCTCCCTCCATGATGACGTGTTTCCGGAGGCGGTGGACCGCCGAGTATCGGTTTCTTGAGGAATGCTTCTTCATTCTGGAAGTCTGGAGATGTGACTTTGTAGAATTTTATGAGTTCATCCAATCCGTGAATGACTTTCCCTTCTTCTATAGAGAAAAACGCGTCCTTCTCATGCTTGTAAATTTGCAAATGGGCTATATCCCCATTATTGACAAGTGCAGACAAAACGTAAGCTCCTGCGGAAGAAGTGCTTGTTCGAACTAGGAAACTTCCTTCTTGATCTTCACAAATTTTTAAATCATACACATGATATTATTATTCATCATACAAACATTAGTACTCCCGACTTTCAATTCTACAAATTTACTATATTCTCAACTTACTGTCTTTCAAAAGCAAACTTTCCGCGTGCTCACGAGTAATGGCCCCATGATACCACGAGTCCTCGTCTCCAGTCGCGGTCTTGGACATTGTTGATGTCGATGTTACATGTCACATATTAATTCATTATGTGATTGGAATGTGTCGACGATATCAAAAAGCACAAAAGTAACTTCGTTTGGTTGTTCAGAACAGCACTTGTGACTGTGTCGTGTCCGCCGAAATCGTTTGCTATACCGTCGTCGTTGTGGCACTCACCGACTCGTCATTTAAAAGGACGTCCCGGTGTGTCTAAATGGACTGGAATGAAGAATTCGTCAAGCTCGTTTAACAATGATATAAAAATACGAAATTCTGAAAGGTTGCTTATTTTTCTGGATGATTTGTATGTGACTCAGAGACGCTGGCGATGCGATAAGAAAACAAAACAAGTGAGTCTTGAATCTCGAAGGAGTTCAGCTGAAATCACGAGTGAATGAGAAATGCTGACGGACTGCTGATTTGCTGAGCTGAGCTCATTTTCTTCTATACATTTTTAAAACTAATATTACCTTACTATTATGTACTTTTATACTCCACTACTACTCGAGACTCCAGACTCCAAGTGAGCCTCATTCACAAAGCCTCGACTCCATTTGGGCTTGCGTGTAGATGAGTCAATGAGTCGCTCTTGTTCATTGCTGCTGTCTTGTTCTCACACAGACACTAAGCTTATCATTTTCATGACTTCATACTACGCGAGCACAGACCACAATATTTTGTTTCCAGGGGAACTTAAATCCTGCAAAACAAATACACAGCTGATATTTTGGCAGAATTAGGGAAAAAGGAGATCTCAAAGTCAGACAAGTTTGTTTAAAAAAATATTTTAAGAAGTCCAAATGACTACAAGAAGAGGGTACAAATGAAAGAGAGGTTGCCTGGTTGGAATGTTGCAAAGGTACAAAGAAAAGTGGAGGGGAGCGGGATGTTGCGAAGAGTCCCTTCACAGATTTAAGAGTCCCTGGCCATGAGTCTCGGTGTTTGGAAGTCCTCCAGGAAGTCCATCCGTTTCCGAGTGGATTTCCACTTGGAGGAATTAACATGTGTCCCATTTCTAGCTGGGGTTATCTTCGCCAAATTGCGATTACTTTCAGGGGGGTCCTTTCAAAAACTTTCTGACAGGTGAGAAGTCTCTTTCAGCTCATTTTCTCACTCCCATTTTCTCTCATTTCGTGACCTACTTTGCAATTTCTCATTGGTATTTTGTGTCTTCAATTTTGAAATGTTGACTTGTTTTCAATTTATCATGTTAGGGAAGAGATTGTTGATCATCGAGTACTTTGGAATTCTCATTTCGGGTTCGAAGCCAAGCTCGGAGCTACTTTGTCAACGGGATTTCTAGACGGGTGTGTTTGTCGCGTTTCAGTTAGGAGAGTAAGTGATCATTCTATTATATGTAATAATTGATATTGAATTTGTTTTTTATTTGGTTTCATGATTATAATTGTTAATGTGCGATTTATTGTGTTTCAGGAAGCACAAGGTGGTAAAACTTTCCATAAGCTCGGTTTTGCTGATATCAATCTTGCTGAATTTGCTGGTGGAACGCCGCAGAGCAGATGTTACCTTTTGAACGAGTATAGTTCGCACTCACCAGCGAACAATGCACTTCTCCGAGTCACCATTTCCATGCGAGTTACGGAAGGAGATTTTTGTTTCAAGGTTCCGACTCCTTGTTTACCAACCTATTTCAACGACACTATAACCGCTTTCGAGAGAAAGGATCCGGAACCTCCAACAGCTGAGAAGGAAAATGCCCAAGGCGAGCACAGTCGACAAAGCTCCTCGTCGGATTCCGGTGTCGTCAGGTAATTAGAAACTAGAAACTTATAGTATTATTGGTCAATTAATTTTACTCTTGGCCCAGGTGTTCATTTGTTCATTTGCTCACTCTATAATGTGTGAAGAGTAATTTTGAAAATTTTTTCAAAACAGAGAAATCGCAGTATCAGAGTACGGGAGCTTAGAAAGAAATTCCGGAAGAAATTCATCGTGTACCACCGTCATTTTGGATAGAGAGAAGCTGATGAGTTCTTCTCGCGTTGATGCCACAAGGGTGAATCCAGAAGACTTGATTGATCAGTTGTTGAGAGATTCCGACCTGGGAAGCAGCCCAATCGAAGAAGGTCAGTAATATTCACTTTTCGTTTTCTTGACGAATTTTTGAAACTTGACATTAATTCCAATGTAATTGGTTGTACAGGAGGTGCACTAAGTCTCTTTATTGGGAAAGATGGAAGAGCAGCTGTCGTTGGAGAATGATGACGGGGTAGCTTTCTTCTTCCATCAAAATAAACTTGATGAAAATAATTCGTCAATAAGATCAAAATTTGAAATGAATACGTATTTGTTTATTCTTTTACATAATTTTCTTACCGGTGAAATCAACTTGACATTAATTCCAATTGTAATTGGTTGTACAGGAGGTGCACTAAGTCTCTTTATTGGGAAAGATGGAAGAGCAGCTGTCGTTGGAGAATGATGACGGGGTAGCTTTCTTCTTCCATGTTTTCGATCCGGTATTGTATTTTTTTAAAATACCCTCAGTTGACTCTCCAACTCACGAAACGCTTGTATTTTGGAAACGGAAGGAATCGTGTAGCAAGAGGAATAGAATAAATCCGCTCTACATTTAATCCGAACTTGTTAGAAATTATTTTATGTATGTTACTGGTATTCTTTCTATTGCCGGTACATTTTTTCGTCTACTTTATTTCAGACATTTTTTCGACTTTGTCATTAGTCGTAAAGTGTCGAACTGAATTTAATGACTTCCAAGAACCGAAGGAAGATTCAGATGTCATGTCAGATTAAATAACGTAGAAGTCGGGTTTAGATCTCAAGATTTTTGCGGGTCCAGAAAAACCACCAGTAGAAATTCGTAGCACGACAATGAGAAAAGCGTTAGATTAAAACATTATTATGAAAAAAGCAACTTTAACTTTAAACAGAATTCTAGTTGACAATGATATTATGAAGCAACTTTTTCATTTTGATGCGCAATGTTTAAAACAAAAAACAAGGTCTAAAAGAGTATAACGGAACATTTTACGATCAACATTCATGCGAAATAATTAAAAGTTAACAGAAACACTATGTAAATTTGATAACAGTTCTCAAAGAATTTCCATTCGATTAATTTTGAGTACTTATTCGACAACTGGAAAAAAACAATCAAAATTTGTATTCACCTACAATGTTGGATATTTTATAAACGTTCAGGAAAAAGTGACCATTATCATCCGTTAACGTTTGTTACCACTATGGCATTGACGCAATGTCGACAATGTCATTCAATAGAACATAAAGTCGTTATCGATGAAGTCTTGCAAGTGATAGCTAACTTTTCTATATTTCTTGGTTGGTTGTGATAGAATTATACTTTCATTTGTGCATTTTAGCGCGATTTATATGTAATGTAAAATTAATTATTTAATGTAAGAAAAGAGGAATTAATTGCAATGATCTTGTATTCTCTATTCTTTTTAAATAGTAGCAGCACAAATATTACAGGTTGCAAATGATAATTCTGCAACAACATTATCATTTAATTTTCGTTTCCTTGTTCGTTTAATCTTACTTCAAATACTTTCTTCATTTTGTCATTTATATTAGTCATTTCTTCTGCGCTAGGTGCGTGGGGGCTTCACACTTTCGTTTTATTAGGTTTTACAATCTAATATTTTTTAATCAATGTTGGTGTTGATTTCACCGGTAAGAAAATTATGTAAAAGAATAAACAAATACGTATTCATTTCAAATTTTGATCTTATTGACGAATTATTTTCATCAAGTTTATTTTGACCGACCTCACTGGAATTTCCTTACCGATATTCATATTGTACATTTGGCTTGCATAGTACATATACGACTTATAGTAATGCTACAACAAATACATTTGCTTCGTCGAAGGTTTTCGGGTCAAACGTCACGGAGCTTTTATTGGAAAGGTTTTGCATGGTCATGTTGGCGATGATGATCATCATCAGAAATCATGAAATAAGATAAGAAACTTCCCATTTCTAAGCACCTTAACCTTTTGACTTTGTAAAGCATGCCACTTGTTGAACAAACAACAAACAAAACCACACAATAAAAATAGTGTTTAGCTTTGGAAAGGCCTCGTTTACTGAGTGAGTTTGACACACTTTTAATTGTTCATTATAATTTTTGTGCACAAATGCATTTGTTTCAAGACCAATGGACAATCAGCAATTATGCATTATGACTTTTAGGAGACTGCATTATGTCATTTTTGTAATTCCGTATGAGCATGAATAGGACCGATCCAAAATCCAAAACAAAAATGCTTTGTTGATAACACGACGACTATGTATGACACGAACAAGTTTTTGGGCAAGATTTTGCCTTGGTCATGGAAGAAAAGTGGATTGAGAATTCAATGACGAAGGCGATAAGAGGATAAGAGGATACGAAGATGTCGATTTGGAGAAGGTTTTTGCCATATTGTGAGGTCAGGTCAGGGACAAACATTGCGAAGATGTAAGATGATGGATGATTGTATCGCAGGAGGAATACAAACACGCGTCACTTTCTTCTTCCTGCTGAACAAAAGCTGATATTCTTTCGCATAATTTAATGCGAGGTTGAGGCATGCCTGTTTTAAGCCACGGCTCATCTGTCTTTGTCTTCTAATGCTGTATATTCTTCTTATTCATTGCATGCTAATCGCGTCGTCAGATTGAAGTCAAGTTGAAGCTCCAATGTCACTCCTTGAGCTTTTCGGCTGTTTGCTGGAATTTGACCTTCCTTTAAAAACCACTTTATCATACCACCCTTTCGTCGTCATCCAATAATGTTCCAAAACTCCGTCGTTCAATCAGTATTTCGAAGCTCATACTATAATAACTACTCTTCAAATATATCGTCACACGAACGGACACATAATATCATTGGACACACTATTATATGGAGTTATTAGCTTGATTACCCCAATTTCCAAGCAAAACAGGCGAAATTTAATTTATTTAAAACTCATAGTAAACATTGAATTCTGGGTCGTCTCAACTCAACAGGACTTGAGAGGTCCATTTTCTGCAAAACAAAATGAGATCAAAAACTTTGCTACCGTAGAAAGTAGCACACTGATATCAAATTATAGGGTTCGACTGAAAAACAAACTGCATTCTCAATATTCCGGAGCATCCGAAGTACAATTTCTGAAATTTTAGATCATATTTTTGATTAGCCTTTATAATTGACAAACGTTCCGATGAACAATGAAATGAACACGCATTAGAACAAAGACATATATTTTTGGCCTTGACGTTTTGTATTATTTGTGCCAAAATACCCGCCCTTCATTGCAAATGTATGGAAATTCTTGTCTGTTGCACGTCAAACGCATGCAACAAGTCCAATTCCATGGAGAATAGTTTATACATTTCCAGGGCATGCTGATGGGAAATACGTTGCATCAATACAATACGACTGACCAAATAACCGAATCGGCAACGGACATGCAACATGCAATTCGGATACAAACAATTTCAATACTTGACTAGCTTTGCACAACCAAAACTTTGCAATTTAATTACGTATTCACATGACCTTTACACGTGTGACCCGGATTTTAAGGTCTTGTATATGTCTGACAACTGCACAGTAACTTTAGTATAATAGTGCACTTTATTTTGTCCTTAATCTCTTTAACCTATGATTTTACACTGAAAAATATTGAAACTTTGACTGGCTTGAGGGCACGACACAATGGAAAGGATGAGTTTTATTTTCCCGTTTATAATCAATTTAGGTATGACCATGTGACACTTTCTTAACTTGTCCATTTTGCAGAAATGTATACTGTGAAAATTTTATGGACATTATCAATTTTTCGTACAGTCGATTATCAAGAAAAATTTGTATTCCTGATTTTGGACAACTAAGGCACTGAAAATTGCGTTATACTCTGAAATAACGATTTTGTCAAACCGCATTTTAGACACTGTCAACCTATGAAACAGAGTTATGTAATATGATGGATGTACATTATTACTAACATAGGCATATGTTTATGCCTACTAGTAATCAATTTATCGTTTTAAAACAAAGGCGACAAATTGAGTTTGTTATTTCTAAATTTTAAATTCGTTTAGAAAAATGATTTTTTTGCTGAATTTTCAATTGAGTGTGAAGGGAGCCTTTGGAGTTTGAATTATAGGCACTCCGAAGGCCTCTCCGAATCTCCGAAGCCCGAAGATTTGACGACGTGCCACAGTGCCACTGGATCGTTCCATTGAGAAAAACCGGGCTTTATACCATCGCCTCCGAAATTTTTCTGGTCAAAGCGTTAGATTGTGCTATGCTTGTGCACGAATTGGTAAAGCGTACCTGGACAATGGTTTGTTTAATGGGTATTTACATTGCGCAGTCGTCTGACTTGGGTCACTTAGGTGAAATGGAAATGCATTACTACACCCGCATCGGGCAGTTTTGGTTCAGTCGTTAAGTTATCATTTCCCATGATAGGATAAAGCATTGTACCTGTGCGACCGATATTCAAATCCTTGAATCGGTAATACTACATAAATATAATTACCTAAAAAGTTGTGAAGCGACAAAACAACTACAAAGACAAGGATGTACATGAATAAAATGATGAAAGACAAGGTCTATTGGATTTTCATAAAATCACTTTTTGCATGAATATGATATTATACAGTTCGATAATACTTGATTGTAGTATTTATGTATGTATAAGAGGAAGACGGAAATTGTGAAAAGTTGTATTGGTCCATGCCAGCTTATGAATAAGATAAATTCATCTTTCGCCCTTTCATTTGACCCAGAGAAGAGCAGCATAAAAATGGCATTTATTTTGTTGCAAAACGCATCCACTTCCGTATGTTTGTCACTTTGTGAGACGGCAAAAATGCATGACACAATCCCATCCGAGCTAGGTACATTCAAAACAATGTACAAAGACGGTATAAACCAGGACATCCATGACATTGTCATTGACAATGAAATGCTCGGCATCGCGGATTGCGCAAAGCTATTTTTCAAGAATACTAAGCACTTAAAAACCTAAATTGTCATTATCTCAACTTGTAACAGCATGTAATACCTGTTAACGGTCCAAATTTTAATTGTTCTACTTAAGGATCATTCGGTCGTTGCGCTGTGAGCATCGTTCAATTTCAATGGCTGTCTTTAATAATGACTTCTGAGTCATAAAATTTAATGCCTTTTCGTAGTACTATATAAACGCAACTTTGTTTAGCTTCTTCTCCTCACCTTGGAATTGTTGACAGAAGCATGTTTGTTATGAATTTCGTACCTCAAAATATCAGTTTCAAAATTTTTTTGCAGGTAAAATAGGTTTACGAATTAGCTAGGATTATTTCCATTCGAAATCGTGTAAAAATGCATAATCATAATGCCAATGATATAATACTATCATATAATAGTGACCAAATGAATGAAACTTGCGGAAAGAGAGACAGAAGGAAAAGCTTTTTGCAAGTAGCGCATGCGACGCATTTGAATGGCACACGGCACGAGACATTTTATACATAGTAAGAAAAGCATTGGAGTCGACGAAGTTTGGCCGAAACTTCCCAGTCGCTACTCAGCGTCGTTTCTGGATACAAGAAACGAAGACTCGTTCATCGTCGTGGTCGTGGTCCAGTCCAGCCATTAAGTCCAGTAATTTTTCATTTTTTCTGTGACACTGTCCATCCATCCAAGAAACCCATTAGATCCAATCCCATGATCAGCGGAAGCTGTGCACACACCTTCTTTGATATTCTTTAACTTTTTTATAGTTGCTCTTTTTATAGTTTTTGAGAAGGGAAAAATACCACTTTTGCCGATCTTGATTACCTTTTGCGTCCACTTGAGTGCATTTGAAGTGGTTTACATAAAACTCTAATGTATAAACAATCTTAGTCTGGTTTTGCGCGTTTAAGTACCTGACATTTAAATGACGGTTTAAAAGTTCATAAAGGGGTTCAGTTGCCAAGAATGAAAGTTATATCGTCCTATTACCTACTAAACATACTAAACATTTGGAGGTCGTCTGTACAGTGAACAAGATCATTGGACCTGTACTGTCAGTTCGAGTTTGGACTTTTCACCTGTCTTCTCGTTCCATTTCTTTCTTCCGGTGCCGTGTTTATTTTCCCGGCGAAATGTAATATGAAGGACCGAAAACGTGTTTCTTTGTAACTGTGACTCAAAATGGTGCTGCTTTGAAATTATGACTGAGGTTTTAAAGTATTGTTGAGTGCTTTGAGTTTTACATTTAATATAAACTGTGTACCTGACGATTTCACCTGTCTGCAACCAATAACGTAATTTTGCGCTTTAAGCGAGTTCCAGTCACTTGTTCATACTACAATTAAATATAACAATGTAAGTATTGTGAAATGTATGGGATCATGAATTAACTCGAGTAGCCGAGATTCATCGGACCTTAGAACAAGAAACTCCAGCTCAGTGTATGATTGTGTATGTCTTGAAAATTAATGTCTTAATTAGTGCTATTACCTAATTAAATGGGATAGGTGAGTTAAAATTGATTTAGACAAAGCATTCGATGCTAATTAAAGTGCGTGTCAGTGCAACTGAAGCTGAACTTGTCCAACGACGACGGCTTAACGCGACCGGCGGCCAAAGGCCGATACGCACAAGGCACGAGAGTGCGTACACATAAACTTTACGTTAACACACGGGGCCAGGAACGTTCGACTCTCAACGTCTGTGACGTTGTTTCACAGTGCCCCCGTCGCCTCATCCCCTCATCGTCCGTTTTCTACCACATAATATGGTAAAAAAATATATTTTTGAACTTTTTTAAAAACAAATATTAATGAGGTGGTATTGCGCATTTTCTCCAGCGTAATAATATATACTCATTGGTTGTTGTGGCTGACAAAAACGCTGGGAGTAGAGTGATTATACGATTTTTGTATTCGAAGTGGAATTGTCGAAATGGACATGAAACAGAAACTCACTGACTGATGTTTTCTCAGACGAGTTACTCGTGACTTTGCCAGTGAAAATGAAAGCTAAACAGGGGAAAAGAAGACTGCAAAAACAGTCGGAGAATGTTTTTGCTTTTTTGGTATACAATGTTAGAGTTAGTTCACGAGCTGCTGTTCCGTCGTCGCCACCACCACCGACTCTTGTTACGTTCACAAAGTGGGTGAGTCGCAGTCGATCACACAACTGCGTCCATTCGCCTTTCATGGTCGTTGACCTCCTCACGCTTGTGTTCACACACCTTTTTGCACATGCAAATCCCGAACCCACTACCCGGGAACGTAACTTTACCAGGGAACACCCGTGAGCGTTGTATACGCTTTCCCTTTGCCGTACGTGCAACGACAACGACACACATACTCATCCTCGGCTCACAATGCCCCAATAGCCGGTTTCCTCTTGGCGCCGCACGCACTCCCATTATACTAACTAAAGTGCACTAAAAGTGCAATTAAAATGCCCAAAGTACTAGCTATAATAATTTATAGCAACAAGGTTAAGACTTTCGATTTTCTTTATTAGCCATTACCCATTTATTTAAAAACAGTTCTTCAATGAATTCTATCAGTTACAATTACAATGTAGCTCATCGGGTGTCAGAAAGAGAGGGTACTTATACAGGGGCTGTATTCGAAGAGACATGAGGGTGACACGACAAGTGTCGTCAAAACTGACTCCAAAAATTGAGAGTATAAAAAATCGCAAAAAGAATTGATTGTCCACACGTGGAGACTTTGAAGATGACATGGCCTGGCATGGCACGCCATGAGCTTTTGAGGAACATGATCATCACGCGTATATGAAGACATTTGCGTTTGATGCGACTCGTGCAATTCTCAAGTTGGCTGAACTCTGAGCACGAGAGTAAATGCAAGACGAGAACAGCATGTGCGGATCCGAAATTCGGATTTATTTGCGACACCCAAAAAGACACAGGAGAGAGGGCACATAGCACATTGCATTTCGTACAACATTTCGCCATACAGTCACTCGTCCCTCTCGTATATATGTTGATAGTGGTAGAATGTCCACGTTTCTTCCAAGTACGCACACACGCACAACGATAAAACCTGCATGCATTTCTGCTCTTGTTTATAAGGGTTAGTGGTAGTTTATACATACATTCCACATGTAGCAATACTTGGTAATACGCTTGGTTACATCATCGTGATCATGATCCGTTCTTGGAAAAGTTGAAATTGTGTCGCACCACATCGTGTGATGGGATGGGTGCTGGTGCGAGCGCGGGTGACACATGCAAAAACCAAGAAGTCGGATGCTTGTGTACTTCTGGCTTGTGTACTCCTGCTAAAGTTGTGTATGCTGTGTCCCGTATGCGATTCGGAATCAGTCGCCGTTGTGTAATTCAATGCAACGGCAAGTGATTCACACTTTGTACATATGAAGGCACACGAGAGAGAAGATTATTTTTCTCTGTGCCCGCTTTGCTTTCCTTTGCTTAGCGTACATTAGTAAAATTCTTCTTGCCATTTGTCGCATGTTCTAGCAATCATGTCATGATGCCACATGCCTCTCGTCCCTTTGTGTACATTAGCATTGCCAAAATATTTGATTCGCTTACTTTCTTCCCCATCCCGTGTACTTTTGCATGTCACTTTCATTTGATGATAGCAAAAGGTGTCCTTTGCCAAACCCGCCTGAAAATGCACTTTTTTTGAGTTCACGGGTGCTCATCCTCAAAAGAATGAGAAGCCTTATCCGATCATTGCCAACGCTAAAACATCTTCGCATGGCATGCCACACGATCCGTACACATGGCATTTCTGGGGCATTGAGATCACGAGTATCAGCTACACAAAACAACAATCTTGTCTTGCCTGCTGTTCAAATTCAAAATTTCCTTCATATAAACTTTTGTCATTTTCGTAACACTCCGGATGTCCAGAATTCTTAGACCGATCTCGTGAGCTTTCCCGATAGCACCATTATCTCAACTTCAGAAATGAATGGAAGTATTTTGACAGCAGTCTTCAATTAACGGCTTTACATATAGTGGTTATTTCCAGGTAGTTTGGAATAGGCCAAAAATTGAAATGATGCTAGTTTCTATAAACTAAAACTGGTGGCTGCTGATGATATACATTTTGAAAACGAACTTGAGTCGGTGGTTGCCGTTTGCCGTCATGTGGAGAGACAGGATACACGAGAAAAGATGAAGATGAGCAAATGAATATGTGTTGAGTACAATGTGAGATGCGAACGAACGTTCGAGAAAGTTCAACGACCATGTGCCTGTGTTCCAGTGCCAACTGCCAAAATATGTGTTTGGCCCTCATTCGGACTGACTGACTGAGCGCGTCCGTCTCATGGATCAACGAGAAGGAAAAGTCAGTTCGACGATAGGAAGGAAGAATAAAGATACATCTTCGGATACAGCAAGAAAGATGCAGAAACCAGTACGGCAAGCAAGCATTGCACACATGCTCCTTGACTTGAGTTCATCTCATGCATTTCCTCGTTAGGATGATTCTTGCATATCCTCTTTCTCCGGTAGACTCACTGACTCTCTGGTTCTGACTCTCTACTCCTCCTAAGTCTGAACTTGCAAAATTCTCGGAAGAAGCGGATCATTACTTACTTGATCGTGCTGTCTCAGAAAGCCACAAGGCAAAACTGAAAAGAGAAAAAGGCACACACGCACCACAAAATCAATATCTAAAATGCAATTACTGTCCACATTTCACCTTTTGACATCATGTTCGCTTTGACACACATGCATCATGGATGAAACTCCACCAAAGTCTCCAGCAGTAGGAGTTCATAGGATTTAATAATATGGTTCGCATGATTTGTAATGGAGTTGCCAACGTCTCTCTCCTTCTTTCATGAGTCATGATGAGATTTTCATTGATCACTCACTAATCAATTCCATTATGCATAACTAGGTTAATCTTTCTCTTTAAAGTAGGGAGAACAAAGTGATCGAATATTACAAAATAATTAATGACCTTCAGGATTCAAATTCAATTTCCTTTGCTTCCGTCGCCTTTGCCCTTGTTCGGGAGCGTGTGTTCTCCCTCATCTTGTCCTCTTTCTTTCTTCATTCTTCCTGAAGAGCACAAGGAAATCAGAGTATAACTTTTAGTGCTTTTAGATCTTAAGGAACCAAGACAACAGGTTCAAAAACAGTCAATTTCTCGTTATCTTCCAGTTTCGTCTTATCGCATGATGATGTAAGGATTCTCTGAGATTTAAGAGAAAAGAAGGAGTAACAGCAGTTTCCTGTGAATGTCGAGGATGATACTCCTGATATTGTGCTAATCCAGACAATGATGATTTCTGCAAACATCAAATGTCTACTGAGGTTTTAGATTACGCATTGTCGCAGGTTGTTGTCGAAAGCGCTGTAAAGTACCAATGAAATGTGGACACAATTGGATTCTTTTGACAATCGTGTCGAGTCTTGCTGAGCTGATAGAATGCACCTTTGCAGTTGCAGTCTCTTTGAGGGACTCGTTCATCTCGTCCGAAGAATATGTGGAGGATGGATGGATTGGATGACTGGCTGAGATTACGTGAATTCTCTCATAGGATCCCTTTGCATTTGGCTCCTTGTGGCATGGCAGAATGCGTCCACAGGTCCACTGCACATCGTACTTCCAATTCCAAGTCCAAACTGGTAGAACGTCTCACAAGAAGGAGCCGATTTCACTTTTTTCCTTTTTGCTTCCCTTCCCTTTTCTTCTTCTTCATGTTCATCTTTCTGCTGAGATTCGTATTGCATGTCACCTTTTTCATCTCTTCTCCATCTGCTGCACTGGATGTGGAATATGTAGTAACTTCCAAAGTGCGAGTCAGTGCGAATCTTGCACAATGCTTCTGTTCCTACTCAATCATCAGGAGTTCCTCGGTTTACACACCTGTCAATTCACAAACCGCTTTTGTGTCAGAAAAAGCCTCATGTTTGTAGTCCTGTACATATTACATTTGTACCATTAAACCTGAATCCTCTTAAATTTTGTATCATTTTATAGAGATGACCTTTGCTGCTTGTATAAATTAACATTTATGTAAAAATTGACATGAAATCAAATCTCGCTTTTGCTTCTTTTAATGAATCCATAAAAATTGAGAATTTATAGACACGATTATGAACGTTAATGTAGCTCAAATGTAAGATACACTGATACACGTCACTCTTATCGCTCATTAGCCTCTTTCCTTTTCACACACTGCGAAAGCAAAAATATCTTATGTTATTACTGTTATATACTTCGTATTTTTAAATGAAAACATATTCTCTCTTTATTCAGTGAGTCGAGCTGCGGCTCGCGCGCCGCCGTCTGAGAACTTGTATTTTTTTCCACGTCATTTCTTATGCAAATTTCCATGCACAGCCCAGAAAATTGCATGATAAATGTCACTTCTGAGTGGATAACGCACTCCGATTAATAATCCCAACATTAACTCATCGGTGGCGGTGCATCCTCGTTCATACAAAAAGTACGATTCCGAATTTTCGGAGGGATTGTATTGAGAATTCGCACAGACACGTTTTGGCTCGTCATCGTGTCGTGTGTTCATTCGAGCCAAAAAAAGATAATCTGCTGCTCTAAACCAATTCGTTTCACGTGGAACTTCAAAATGTAGGTTTTCGGTGCAGTGTCCTCCGAAAACCCCGAAAAATCTTTTTGTACAACAAAAACTGTAACAGCATGTTCTATCTTATTGGTTTTCCTCCACATTACGTAATTATCTCTTGGCATGTTACGTTTGTGTACATACGTAACATAGACCTGGATAGGTTCATGGTTAAACGGTTACATAGATTCGACCGAAATCAATTAATTAATGCATCTGTCAATTTGGGAATGCTTTGAATACCATTTTTTGGTACGCGAATTGAAAAGACATTATTTTTGAGGCCGGTCAGGCAAAGGAATAGAAAAGTAGATATGGAATGGACGGAAAGTTTAAGATACAGTGTGAGTGTGAGCATTGCATTGTATGTACTCTCAGAGCAGAGAGTGCCTGAGACACCCTGAGACACTCACTCGCACTCTTGTAGTTTTTTTTGGGGCCATTGAACTTACTCGTACACGTTCATTCATTCACTCATCTCTCATTCTTTCGAAGCTTCTTGAGGATTTGGTCGAAAAACTGACTACGGTGACTACAACGAAGACTATGTTTCAACTTGATTTTTTACAGAAGAAGAGACACGGGACACAACGCTAAGCAAATTATCTTCAAGCCATGCACTCTTCGGCTATCCTCTCTGTCATTTATGTATCGTTTCTCCATATTCCAGCCTCTGTCTGCCTCAGAGAGCACCCATTTACTCTTATAAATGGCACAATTCATAGTCTCCTCTGCTCGCGCAATCGGTCACCTAATGACCGTTGCTCACATGAGGACCCCAGCAACGTGACGGTGACGACTGACGACGATTGACTTAAGCACTACCTTAATCTAATCACTTGGATATCCTCGCGCTACCGCAAACTGCAATTAGAATTTAAAGATTGTAATTTTTATTTCCTTCCGGATATGAAATTACGTTTCACCGGGTTACTAAGGAAAGAGGGATTTCGTATTATAATTTGGAGTTTTACAAAATGGTAATCTCAATGTAAGTACATAGTAATTTTTAAAAACTCTTTCTACTAGTATGACCGGACCAGGAAGACCAAAATGCAATACACGAACATTCTGTCGTGGTCGTCATGACCTTTGTGTATCTATACAAACCCGGGATGGGTTCTTTGTCCTTTAAACAACGAGCATGAAAGAGAATCCTGCAAGTTTGTTTGTTGTAGATATATTACTCGGTGTGTGTGCGGTGTGCGTTGTTGATCTTCATTGATTTTCCGGAACAGGAGAAAGCGCTATGTTAGAGTGCAATGGCTCACAAAAAGAACCTGAAAATGTGCTCTCCCAAGCGACTATACTGACATCCCAGCTTGTTGGCGGCGGCTATTCAGTCGTTTTGCTCTTTTGTGTGTGTGTGTGCGTCGTGTGTGTGTGTCCGGGTAAAAAGCTCGTTGTCATATTAATATCTTCCGAAAAATGTAAGACAACACAAATGTTCATATGGCTGGCTCATGCAGGCATCCATTTGCTGTTTCGCAGTTCGCTCCTAACTTCGTCCTGAAGTTTCGCTGAATCACTCCCGCTGCTGAAAATTCTGAATAGAAGAAATGTGCAAACATGACCTCAAATGAACTTGACATATTGTGTTATTCCGAAAAACTCTAATCTGACGACTGACATGTCAACACACACACTCGCACACACACACAACTCAAACCATGTTGTGTGCACTGGACATTTGTGTTATACTTTATGGCTCTTTTCCTCATTGCGTGTTGGACATTTGCGTTATTTGTCATCAAATGAGCCAAACAAAAAATCACGGAGTGTTCCGTTCCGTTAGTCGCATAGCCGTATGTGTTTATTTACCAAAGAAGATTATTACTATATTATTGCGGCTGGATTCGACATATAGTTGTCTTGTCGTTGCTAAACATTTGACAGTTGACAGTGATCAAAAAAGGCAAAATCACAATTGCGGCATATGTCCTAGACCCTATCCGAACAACTGTCCCTAACACTCACAGCCAAAAAATGATTAGCAATGATGATTGCATGATTACAAATCATACACAAGACGGTGATTAAAAAATACAAAGCTGTTGTTGTTCATTTACTATATCTGTGTTGAGTGAATGGGAAAGCGATGCGATGATGACTATTGACCCTGGCTTTGGCTTTGAGATTGATAGTCGTCGTCTGTCACGTCACAAAACAATTTATGCACACACCTCATTCACTAGATGAAAGCATCTTTCTCGCATCTTTTAATTTTCAGGGGGAATTTTTAAAAAATATTTATTGGTTGAACTTATTGGTTAAATTGAATCAACTCTTGAAACAATGAACAAAGCGAAAAGTAGGGCCAGGACTTAAGAAAGTATACATTTTTGGGAAGAGATGGAAATGGAGAAAGAAATGTGATGTTGAAGTTTAATAGTATGACGAAATAGTCAATGTTGTGCTCGTCGTACAGTGAACTCTTCTCGTCGACTATATAGCAAAGAGACCACAGACAAAATGAAATGAAGAGAGATACAGATAACTGAGATAACACAAGAGCAATACACAACACAGCAACCAACAACAGCAACAGCAAAAAGCTTGGTTTTTTTATTGTAAGTATTAGCATGGAAAAGGTGCTTTTGTGCTGCTACTGTGCAATAGCATCCGCAAATGCAAGCGAATCGAGCAAAAGCTATACAACAACGTAATAATGTAGAATATCGTATACCTAAGTAAAACTCAAAGAGTTGTGCTGTTTTACTACTGGCAAACTTGTATAGCTTGCAATGCAACGTAGCTTTTTGCACAGAAGGAGATTGTACATGCAAGTGAGTGAGCAAACGGCAAAACTAAAGTGTAAGTTTGTAAACTGTAATACTGTAGCGAAGATAGCAAAAACTACACAAAAACTGTTCCTCAAGCATTCGTAGCCTTCCAATAGTAGCAGAAAAAGCCATTGCAAGTAGAAAGCGAAAAGAGATGTAATACAACAACAGAAAATTGTAGCATTCTGCTGCCAATGTTACGAGAATGGGAAATTGAAAAGGGAAATGCAGGAGTGAGGAGTGAGTGAGTCCTTACTTGCTTCTTGGCTTTGCTTGCTTTAACTTTAGTCTGTCCTGTCCTTTTTTGCCTTGTTTGCAGATCTCCTGTTGCTCTCCAAACTACGACAGTGAGATTACGTAATCAACATTATATGAAACAAGCAATCAAGTACTATTTGCAGGATACATCATCGCATCCCACACCGATTATTATGCATCCTTTCTGGAATATTTTATTTTTCAAATTCTCAAAACAAATTATATTAATAATACTTACAACATGACGTCATAATTTCCAAAGAAAAAAATGTCACTTTTGGTTGATGAGGAAAAGATGAGGTTTTCTATTATTTCATACGCGCCATGTGGAAGCCACATTGTTCAATTTAATCACAAATGATTGGTTAGCCGAGGAAGTCATTGGAATTAATTCTTTAAGACTTTGTCGTGGTTTGCCGAGTTGTTTGTGACAACAAAGTGTTGCTGGCTTCTTTTTTTTCCAATCATGGATACTCTATTCATTGTAATCATTTTCTCTCTCTGTTTTGAGGTTTCTGTTCAGACACCAAGCGGAAACCACAGCACAAGAATATTGTCCGTGTAGTGTGTATTATGGCGTTGCAACTCCAAGTCGGAAATGAACAAAAATATATACTACAAATTCAATTTAACAGCTAATGTTTACTATTTTTGTTCTTACCAGATTTATAGTAATTTACTAAAAATTGACTAAAAATAGTATCAATAAAGAATAAAGACGCAAAAAGCATGCGATGAACGAATGTCAAAGCTCTGTTGTCATTCATTCTTTGAGAAGAGAATGAGATGGCAAAAGCAAGACAAGACCTTGCAAAACAACATTATCATCACGTCATAATGCATAATGGCGAGAAATCTGAACTGGGCAGATGGTTCTAGTAGTGGGCTGGAACGACCTTGTGTCTCTGATCCAGATTATTTCGTGTCCATATATTCAAAGCCAAAAACGCAAGAGCAAAACAAACTATTCTTCTACAAAGTAAAAACTCAAAAACAAGCTTTTTCTAGGATTTATATGATTCCTGATTCGCTTCACACGTCAGTAATTTATTTTTCAACTAAAACATTTGTTATTTCTCAAGAATCTTTACTTTTTATGACTAACGTGACCTCAAGCCAGGTCACAAATGGCCCTTTCCTACACCTACGTCACTTGACCCTTGCCTTTACCTTCGTTAGTTCTTCAAGTTCTCCTCCTAAAAATTATTACATTATTAGAATGCTTTGTTGATGCAGTCATTTTCTTTTTCTCATATCCTTGGAATTTTTTTAGCGATCTTTTTTGCAGGAAAATATGTTTTTCTTTTTAAAAATTGGTATATATAGTTAAAGAATGTGTCAAACAGGTGATGGGATTGTCGTGGTGGACGTTGTATAATTCTTCGATATGGACAAGCAAAGTTGGTTTGGTTAGGTTGTCGCTGCCTCTGTCGTTGTTGTTGGTGCTGTGATGATGATGACGATGACGATTGACGATGAAGAGAAGGGAAGGTTACATTATTTACCTTTAGTGGGAAAACTGCATTGACTGTAGTATATAATATAACACAACACAACATAATAACGTTTGGAAAGAGTTGATGACCTTAGGAAGCACGGCTGGCTCGCACTTGAGCCTCATGTGAGGCCAAATGGGGCTTACGAGACATTGAATGTCGCACATCTCGCTCCCGAGAATTATTGAGTGAGATTCACAAGGTGTTCACCTTCGAATCCCAATTTCACTCTTCATAAGTCATCTCCTCACTTTTCAACCATCACAATTGTAGTACACAAAGTCTAGTCATTCTTTTGCAATCAGGATTAGTTTCACTCTTACCATTTATTTACCATTTATAATACTTGTGTTTTCGTCTCATTTCTTCCGCTACCAGTTCCAAAATTATGCGCTGTTGGGATCAATATTGTCATACGTTGGTTCAGTTCTTTCTATCTAGAACTCATAATACGAAAGGAAATAGTTAGTCGTTGTTTACAAAAAGAACTAGACTTTTTGGATATCCGAGATGTATATTTCGTTGCAAGTTTTCTCGCGAATTTGTTAGTGATAATGATTAATAGGAGACACGACAATAACATCCGGAAAGGTGAAATGGTAACGTTAGAAACAAAAATGTCAACTCGTTATTTTGTTCGTTATCCACTGCCTACTCAAACGAGGAATGATAATAATTCGTTTCCATTTCACGTTCCTTCTCGACCGCGTCTCGGATGTCACAGAGATCGTGGACGTTGGATCATAACTAATAACTTGGACCAAAAATGTTGTTTTCTTTTTCTATAATGAGACTAACAGTCACGAACCTGATCATCTTTCTCTTCTCGTCTTCGCATCTTCGTCGTCGTTTTGGTGGTTTTGGTCTTTGCTCCATTATTGTGCGAGAATGTCAATAAAACCGATTTGACATTTAATTAAACATTACAGAATTTTCTCTTTTTAACATTCTTTTCTTCCCTTTTGATGAC
>JABASF010000262.1:0-50507 GCA_019776145.1 Harlomillsia oculata | reverse complement strand
TACCCGTGAACAACAAAGGAAGAAGGGGACTCAAACTCAAGCTTGGAATGTGTAAACGCATAGGTAACTTGCTACCTAAACAGCTCATCAGTCGTTAGAAAGCAAGAAGTGGACTACTGACGATGATGTGCGAACATAACACATTACTAGACATTACACATTACACACGAAGCAAAAGTGTAGCATACAATATGTATCTACGTGTACGAAATGGATAAGCAAAAGCAGTTAGATTTTTACCATAAAGAAGAGTGGAGTGCGTAAGAAACACTTCTTCATGAGCATTTGATTGTTTTTCCTTGTTCCTATTCATTGAGAACTGTCGCTCTAGTTCATACTAATATTCACGGGTTAACGAATCCTTAGTGGAATGCCCGCGGGGAGAATCTCTTGGCTACCTTTGGCTTGGCGAAGACCTACCCTTTTTGCCCTAGTCTTTTCCTTTTGTATATCGCCAAGTCGTCGTCGTCGACACCGTCCGCCGACCGACCACAACAACAGTCGTCACAACAGCAGCAGCACAACAATGAGAATCCATTTGCTGTTTTGTGATTGTGACGCCTGGTCACTGTCACTGTGGGCAACCAGAATGAATCTTACAATAACGCAGTGCAATGCAAAATGCTGTAATGTGAGCACAACTGACTCTCTTCTGAAATCCTATAAAGTCCACAAGCATTATGTACTACAGAAGCATGATTCTAAGGCATGACAAGGGACACACAATGTACAAAACCCCGATTACATCTTTTCCCTTCTGTACTCGCTTTGTTCGCCAATGTTATCGCAAATATGGGTCAAGCTTTTTCATGTGCATAAACGTATGATGTATCATAGAAACCATACTGACTTCAGACACATGTTTCGTGAAGCAGAAGAAAAAGCCTCATGTATGGGAATGATATGACAATACGAGCAAATGGATTACGTTACGTTACGTTCCGTTGTTATTGCTGTTGCAGAGAACATGCCCCTTGTAAATGCATTGCTCTCAATCTCAGTTGTGTTGTGACTTCAATTGAAAGAAAATTAAATGATTTGTATGATATTTAATTCATCATCCCATCAGCAGCTTGACGCACAATAGTAATTAATATCAGAAGAATCAATCAGGAAAGGTGGTGGTGTGAAAAAAATTGTGAGTCGACATGTTATGACGCTACTATTCATTTTCATTGTACTTTGTAACTTTTTAAATAGTTGCTTAAACTAACTGAAACAAGAGATTTAATTTAGCCTATGTCATTGTAGGATTTTTTTAAACAAAAATTGCATGCTAGGACTATCATCTTAGGACTCTCCTTTTTCTCATAGGATTTTTTCCCAATTTGAGGTCAATAACATCATGCACCATGTTGCATGGCTTACCACAATTCCAGTCTTTGGGCACACAAAACTTGAGCTGCATAACAGTCCAAGTTCAGCTCGTCCACCTGAGCAATGGCCGCACATGATTTCAATCTAAACCTAAATCCTATTTGGTCAGCATGAAGAAGATGAAGACAAATGAGAACCTTTGTTGCTTCTCCTACCTTCCTAATACAAAAAGCAAACTGCACCTGATTTACAAACGAAAACAATTCACAATACACCTCAACCTTAACTGCACTTTGCGACATGTGCGGAATTTTAATCGTTTCTTAAAGTAAGAATAGTTGACGAATTCATATTCGCAAAACGAAATGGCAAAGCTGTAAGAACTATTCTTAGAAAAAACAACGTCATGCTCAATTCAACATCATGTCAATGACTATTAAACATTTCGGAGAACAAATCCACAAGTATTACGCCAGTAGAAATCAACACATTCCTGGATTATGAAGTGTTGACATAAATGAAAAAAATTAACCCTACACAAATGTTTTTAGGACTCTATATTTACTCTGAACCATTGCTTGCGTTGTTATTGAGCTGTAAGACGACTGTAATGCAAATATTACTTATGCTCGTATGTTCGTATGATATCCCTAATTTTCTCGTGTGCCTTTTTGCTTATCTCGGACTTTTTGATGATTGTACAACGCCTCAAAGCCTCAATACACACACCAGTGATCAGAATACTATGTGTGTGTGCCAGGCCATTCTCAATCCTCTCAGACGCCGCCGGACACAGGTTCTTTTCGTGTTATAAAACGCAGAATATACAACAGAAACAATGATTTAACAAACTATTACAACTACATCATAGTAGCAGACTAACTATACATTCACTGTTCGTGACATTGGTTCAAAGCCACAATGGATTCTCACTGGGCCATACAATTATAATAGCTTCACCAAAAAAAACCTTTCCTCAAGTATTAAAAGTAAGACTTTTTGGATGTTTGGATCGACAGAGCACAAAAAACAGCAAAATTCCTGTGTCACTGGCTACGTACGAAGAATAGCTGATTTTTTTTCAAGTGGTGACTATAAACAGTAGCAATTGCCAATTTGCTTTATCAACGTTGGCTCACATTATACTATAGGTTTTTCCCTTTGAAGTTTCACCCTTGAATAATACCAGACTTCCCAGGATTTTCGATTTTTTCATAGTACCCAATGAGCTTCGAGAGGTACTAGCAAAAGCAATT
Source organism: Harlomillsia oculata (assembly GCA_019776145.1). NCBI lineage: Eukaryota > Metazoa > Arthropoda > Collembola > Entomobryomorpha > Oncopoduridae > Harlomillsia > Harlomillsia oculata. The sequence goes on along the minus strand of JABASF010000262.1, from coordinate 47,934 downwards.
ACATTACATTACTACCGTGTTCCTTCTTATGACAAGAAGCGCGACGGCCGCCAAAGACACGATCACGATTACCTCTCTGTACAATTCCAGCTTTTATTCTATCAATTTTTTGCACACGATGACTTTCGAGCTGCAATTGACAATATTACAACATCAATTTGTACACAAGTGCAAAAATTGAGAGGACAACTAGATAGACGTTTAAAAAACCCAAATATGCGGCTGTACCGTCGTCGCAATTTTTGCTTACAGGTTTTTTTTATTAGTATGCGATTTCAATATTGAGATGGTAAAAGTTTGATTGTACGTGTATATTTTTGTTGTTATTGTACACGTATCCGCTTCTACCAACATGTGTCATTTTGGACTGAACGATGTACAGCAATGTTAGAAAGCCTTCGATCCTTGAAATATGTAAGAACGAAATAAAATGTAAATAGTATACATAAAAACTAAGCAGTCGTTAAGTAGCGTGTAACCTTGTCTGTCTTGATGCACAATAGAAAAAATCCACAAAAAGGGAAATTTTGATGACGACTTTGAGGTAAAATAGGTCTTCAATCTACGCATAAAAATGCTGAGCAACAAGATTAACTCTAGTCATTACTCAATGTATGTACAATTAGGGAATTAGTGAGAGAACATGAATGGCTTCATTTGCTTAAAAATGTCAAGGCAAATTAGGAATTTAGATGAAGTCTCTTTGAAGTGTGTGAACACTTCCATACATGACGACTTCGAGTTGAAAAGCAACAGAGAAAAAGTCAGCTTGAGTTGATGATGATGGGACCAAGGCATCTCTCAGAAAACTCTACTAGTGTAGAGTTCATCTCAATTTGCCATTAGTGACGATTACACTCACGACACGATGATTGTGAAGTGTACAAATAGTAATTATGCGTAGGCGCTCATCTCTCATCCAAGTTTCATTTCAATCATTGAAACTTTACCTATCCCAAACCCAATGCACTAGGGATAGTCATATAGTATCGTATACATTACACATTAGATCTTTCTGTTACCACAACATGTGTCTTTGAAAAAGCAGACGATTAGGTGGGCGGGACGTGTTGTGATGTGCATCACAATACCAATTTGGTCGTCTGCATAATGTGCATTCTCGTCGTCAACGGGTTTTTACTTGATTTGCATCAACAAGTTGCAGTGATAAATATCTTCTATAATACAATCATTCAATGGTAATTCAATTTCCTTTCACTTTTTGCATCTTAACAGCGAGATTCTAAAAGATACCTTGAATCCATGTACTTCATATTTGAGCTACTGATTGATAACCACAACTTACTTTAAGATTAACCGTATTTTATACGCTTGTTCTAATTCAAATTTATCCCTTCATCCAAATTATGAAAAATATCTGCAAGCATTGGCATATTAATTCAGTTATATTGACAAACTTATAATGCAATACGTCAATATTTTTACGGCAAGCTGTATTTTTTTAATGGCATCATCAAATCATCACCCACAGCAAAACTACAGTCGTAAAGGGAAAGAAAGTAAACAAACATTTGAAATAAGAAATCATCCGTACAATTAGCACGAAAGAAATGCTGTTCCTGGTATAAATTGACACATTTTGTACTTTGTTCACTACGCAAAGCAAAGAATCCATATTTTGAAACTGTAGTATAATTTCAATTGCAATATGATTTTATAATATGCCTTTGATAAAACAAAGTTCATTTATAACCCAAAGCAAACAATTGGTTCCGTGAGACCATGTGCATGTGGACAATAGCATCTGCTGCCGCAATGAAAGATGCTCAACTCAACTCTTGAGAACAGTTCTCAGTTCCCAGTAGTAAAAAAGAAGATTTAATATCCCATAGCATTTTCATATAACAGGACGGCGTGAGCAGGAAACCTGTTCAATGCTCTTTGCTAAGCAAAAACAGCAAGGCGTAAACTGCGAATTAGTATCTCTCACGAAGTCTTCTGCCTTATTAATAATACCACTTCAACACTAAAGTTAAAGTAGTTCTTGTTGAAACGTTGACAACTGCTTATTACATTATGGAAATAAAAAAGGAACTTTTGGTATTGAAGTTTCGGGGAAAAAATCTGAAGGTAGTATAATAATATCTCACAAAGTTGCAATCTGCTAAAAACAGATGGGATAATAATGATAAGAAAATCATGTGGTATTAGATATTTTCGACTGTTACTTAAAAAGGCTGAAGTCATTCTTCCCTTCAAAAACCATGTGGAAAATGGTAACTGTCAAGCAGGCAGTACTTGAGAAGAGTGAATTTGCACTGAGGAAGGCGAACAGAACATGAATGAAAACTCACTACAAAGCTTAGTCTGGAGGTCATCTTAAAGATACTACACGCTTGTCACTTTTAATACAGCATTAAAGTATAGTACAGTAATACACACTTTAACATCAGTTCCTGTATGCAATTAGGTATGCATCTCCACTTCTCCACACTGTGTTTCCACTGGTCCAAGCAGCAAGTACAGTATATAATTGTATATACAGCCATGCGTCGAGTTATTGTTTAATAGATTAATTGCATTAAAGACTCATAAAAAGTATAAGAAGCAATGAGCATAATACTACAAACGCCTAAACGCTGTACCTAGCCTAACCATAAAATATAGCATAAAGATCAAGACATTGTCAAGAACAATGTGTTTACACTTTTTAAATTTGTCTTTGTTCTATCATTAGCATACGAGAGACCCTGTGCAATATGCAATTTATTATCAAAGCACATTACATACGGATGACTAATGACTGCATAGAAACTGCATCAAAAAGGTATTAGCAATGCGTATAAAGGTGGAATGCATTAGGAACTTGCAATCGTTTTACAATGATATTCAATGAACACAACAACAGAAGAAACAAGAGACAGCGAAACGAAAGGGAATGTCCCATTGCATTGCATTGGGTCCTAGAAGAGCTGTCAACTTGTCAGAGAAACCGCTGAAAAACGTGCTGAATCCGTGTCCTTCTGATTTACCAGGTCGATGTCAAACCTCAAACGTCTGCTAGTGTATATGTTGCTTTATTATTACTTTGTGACCATAAGTATAGAATATTTGTGGATTACAGAGTGTTGGACATAATTCATAGGACAAACTTTTAAAACAACCCATTTTTCCTTTAGTCACATGCACAACAAGCGAGACGAAACCGTAATGTTAAACGGTTTGTCGTGAAGTGCAAAGGGGAATGATGTATTAGTTTGGCTGGACGCACATTTACGTGCGGCTCTGTCAACATGACAGCAGAGTTCACTCAAAAAACGCACTTGATGCAAATTCTACTCTCTCTTTTTATTGTTGTTGTGCTTGAGCCGTTGAGCCTCTCCCTTAAAGCCGTATGAAAAAAGTGTGCAAAAAATGTGTCACGGTGTTCTGTTCATAAGTTTAAACCGTAAACTCTTGTCTTACACTATACCAGAGTGCACAATCGTCACTTGTGAAGCCTGCAAAGCGTACTACAAAGCTGCATGTTTTCATTATGCTAATTCCTAATAGGAAAGGTTCACTTTTTCACACAATAACTGTACATACTACTAGTACATAATCATTTCTTCAGTTTCAAATATGCAACCGAAATCATTAGTAAGAAATGAATATAATTTTGCTCACCTATTTTTGCCAAACTGGCACAGAAGATCCATAGTGCAATAATGAACGGAGTTTCAACCCCGGCAAAGTCCACTTTGGCTATTTGAATTCCATGAGATGCGCCGGCTTCGTGACCCCCGCGTTCTGATTCGGCACTGGGGATTTCTTCCAGTGGTTTAACACCGTAGGAACCTCCATGATGAAGTTCCGTGAAATCGGAAGGAAGAGGAACTGTATCAGATCGTCCCGCACGAATGTACACTGTGGCTAAATAACAGCCCACAACAAGCCAGAAGTACCTTCTGGAACTCATCGGGCTCCGATGAGGAGCTATATTACTTTGATTTCCGACTTTTGGCGACATTTTATAGCACTTTTCCAACAACACAGCTTCGCAAATAACGCAATGTAGAATTCAATACTTTATTAAAAGTATAATTTTTAATCCTCGAAGAATAATTATTAAGAAATTTTGTTGCTGCTGGGTAGGAACTTGATGGGATCTAATTAAGTAATCAATATTTTTTTCTTTTATGCATTGGACATTTGGACTATTGGACAAGAAGTGGCTATCACAAAGTCGTAGTCGTCCAGACCAGCTTAGGTCTGCTGCAGAAGGAACACATAGTTTTCACGTTCAGGAAAAGGGGTTCTTTTGTGGTTATATTTAGAGTTGGCCACCTTGACTGACCACAATTTTCAGGGTACAACGCAACAGCTTTATAATTTATACTTCACGGTGAATCCCACCTTATTTTCCTTTTTTTCTGGGTCTCTGTGGTGTGGCACTTGAGTGGTGTGCTTGTTTTTCGTAGACGACGTAAGTAAAACTTTTCCTGGTCTCCAGTTGTTTTATCCACTGAGCGTATTGAAGTTGAATGTCAAACACAATTGTGTTTTGTTGGCACAAACGAAATGGCACTGTGTGAAACAAATACAATCATAAAAATTATGAGAACATAAGCACGAAATTAGTTACAATTACAGTGGCTTAGATTGATATTGGGTATGTTTAACTGATAATATTAATCCCATACTTTTTCATATATGGAAAATTGTTCTGTCAGCTCGTTACTTGAGCTTGAAAAGAATAAAAACTACATAATAAGTTGCTCTAGGAAGGCGGATCGGAATTCCAAACATTCTGTGGTTCATTAGGTCAGCGTCATTAGATCAACAATGACTTATATTATGATTTGATTGTGAGGAATTGCAATTGGGGAATTGCAACACTGTAACAAATGACATGAAATCACGAAATGCATAGTATTTGTCGAAAGATAAGTCATGTTCGACAGTTGAAGAAGTGGCGTTTGGCGTTGTCAACGATGCGATAGTGATAGTATAAGTAGTATACAAAATGTTTGTGTGCTGTTTGCAAGTGCCCCAGCATTCATTATGCATTATGCACCATGTCCGGTATGCATTAAACATGTGTCCTGCTGTTCGTCCGATGTACCTGATACCTGATGTTGACAATGGAAGTATATGGTCAAACAATTGTACTTATAGGGCGGGAAAATGACGACTTATTCCCAGCACATGATTGCAATGCAAGAAAGTAAAACAGGGCACAAGTCACTGAAGGTTTTCGTTTCCGCACTGTTGCCTCTTGACTCAAAAACTGATTCCGTTCTCCCTTCGCTCTCATGAAACTGATCTTGCTAAGGTCGACTGTCTAAGCGTGGAATGCACGAGGCTCTCGTCACAACGTCAATTTAAGTCTGAATGAACGGAGCATTGCAAATTGCACTTTGAAAAGTGCATGGGCAAGTTTACACCCCAGGCGACCACTCTGACATCAATCCTTCCTTGCTACGAAAAAAGTAACGTTCTCCCTCCTCCCCAGAAAATCATTATTTTTGTGCACACTTTACTCACAGGATCCAAAAGGTCGTTGATTTAACATTGAATTAAACTTATTCGCGTTCCCGTTGTGTAGGACGTGAACGTGACATGACATCCTACACATTTCCAAGGATCTCTATCTCCCATTCTTAGGGAAACAACTAGGCACAACATGCATCATGCAACACAAACCAAATTCGTCAATCATGTCATTTTGAGTTTCTAGTATTACCTACAGTCAGTGACTTCATCAATAAATTAATGTACTATAAACAATGTTTACGTTGAAATAACAATGATTCAATGAATTATAATCGAGGTGCCACAAGTCCAAAAAGATAATGCAATCACAAAAATGACAGCCAGGCCAGGCCTGTCTGGGGTATTCTGATTTCAGCGTACTAGTAAAACAGCATTGCATGTTTATCAATCAGGTTCCTGTGAAATCGGTTTAAATTGAAATGAGGTGACAAAGCGACAACACACAATACGACAATGTCTCATTTCGGTTTCAAACACACTATGCAAAGCTTGTTTGTTTGTTTGCATACGCCATTGTGTGTCAGCACAATAATATAATAACACAAACTCGCTATACACATAATAGCTTATGGTTCAATGAACATTGTTTAATAATGAATAATGAATGACGCTAATTCCGATTTCTTTTAATATTAAGTTTATATTTTAAACTTACCAATAAATGATATTAAGGTGCTTCTTATGTTTAAACAATTTTCATGAGTTCAAAAACATCCTTGAATGAAGTTGGTTTCCGCCAGACATGCAGAAGTATATTATACAATTATACACTTAATATTGTTTTAACTCGTCGGAAGTCGAAACTGTCGGTGACAACGAACTTATACAAAGTTGTGTAAACTTTTGTATTGTAAACTTGAAAAGGCACGTGGATTCTTTAAAAGTAATTGTTTACAAAAATTCCCCGTTGAAAATATGGTGGGAACTTAAAACTTCATAGAGTTTGCGAATCTTGACTTTTGCATGAAAGAGAGAGCCGAACGCAAGGGATACTCCATTACTTTGAAGCTCTGCTTCAAGACTGAACGTAGTTTTGCGACTTGACAGGTATACGTCGTTTTTGGCCATGTGAGTGTTTGTGAGCAGAGCATTCGTGTACGCATATGCATTTGGACCAAGCCAAGCTCAATAGGCAATGCAATGTTAAATGCTATCCACCCAAGACCCGAGCCAACAAAGTACAAGTCCATTCACTTGGATTTTTGCACAGATTCACAATTCACACACACACAAGACAAAACGCAAAGTAATATTCAACATTGCATTCAACCGCTTGCTTCCCTCACTTACTGCAAACGTGCAAACTCAATTACTTATATACAGTAGTATATTAGGTACACAAAGCACTGCTCGACCAAGTGTATCCCATTTAAAGTTTATTTTTTTAATTCAACTTCACACTAAAACGCGTCTGGATGATTCCTTTTTTTCTCGGATACGAAACCCATGCGAACATCAGAGAATCACAACTCCATAAATCCCTTTTCCTGTGTAAGATGAAGTTACTAACAGCACATCATCGTTCCTCGTTGGAATTTTCTAAGAAATTAAAGTTGCTAATGCGGAAAGAATGCGAGCCATGGGAAATTGCACTTTTGAGACAAAATGAAAACGGCACAGGGAACAAACTCGACAAATTAATAATATAAAATCCACGGGAAATGCTTCAATATCAATTAGCTATGGAAAAATTGTGCGTAATACAACCAAGCAAGTTATCCTATAGGCGTTATAAGGTAATGCGACTAATTCCAAAAAAGAAGAAGATTAAGCATTCTTTATGAAAGAATATTAATAAGTATAATTAAGTACATACTACTACATTACTATAATAACTAATAATATGAATGTATTTTAAAAAAGAATTCATGGAAAGGATAGCGTAGAGCCTGAGATAATTGGTGGGCTGTACGTGGTTGTGAATTCAAACGAAATTATTGCTTTGATTGTAGTGCCAGTTCCCAATTCGTCTAAATGGTGAAATTATCATGTAACATTTAATGTAAACGGGGTAACGAGAGCCTGCTGAGAAGTTCATGTTCTCTATGAGATTTGCAGTTAGTTTTGGATCGTAGGATCCATTCATCAGAATGAGCCAAAGACTAAAATATTTGCAAAATGTTGCATTGGACTACAATCTACAAGCTAATGGCTTTGCTTTTGCAGAGCATAAGTTGATTAGTGAAACAAGGTAAGGCAGCTTTATTTACCTTGCCGAGAGCAGTAGGGGCCAAGTGACGGCGGATCTTGAAGGTGAAGTCTCCTATAATTTCCAAGAGTACGTGTGTGCATTTTCATTTGTTGTTAAGAGTCCATTTTATAATGGTACTTACGCTTTTGAATGCAGGTTTCGTTGCACTATTTTTCGTTACACTTTTATTATTTGTTGGTCAATAATGAAATGCAATTAAAAAACATTGAGAAATAAATGAAAGTTTTGTATTTTTGGCATCGTAGTGAATTTGGTTGAATGTTCTGGAATGCAATATTTACGCGTGGCTTTTTGTTGACAGGTCTCAATAGTAATTATAATTTATAAGTAACTTAAATGCGCCCATCTAAGTAAAGTACATGTTTCAATTTTCTTATTGATATGTAAAGAGTTGATCAGAATTTCATTATTGTTTGGCGTCAAGTACAGGATACCGTTTGGAATTCGCCTTGTTGGATGACTTTCAATTCGCCCCATAACCGCCAAAAATTACACTCAGCCCCCTTTCTGGCGCCGCTACTGCAACCAGGAAACCCAGTTTGGGGGCTCGAAGAGCCCCAGAAAATATTTGTTTTTTCTAAAAATTCTTCTAAAAATGTTTTTCCGTCCCTCCCCAGCTGTCATGACAGGACGACATGGAAGATTTAGAAAGCCTGGTTTTGTATATTAATAATTTAATTTCAAAATAGTCCGTCGGTCGTTCTTATAATAATGTGATGTTTGTATTTCTAAATGTATTTCTNGCCTGGTTTTTATATTAATAATTTAATTTCAAAATAGTCCGTCGGTCGTTTTTATAATAATGTGATGTTTGTATTTCTAAATGTATTTCTAGTAATAACATGCTTTACCCGAAGGAAGATAAGGAAAATCGTCATCTGCTGTACGCCGTAAGTTGCATACCTGCATTAAAACCTAATACGTTCTGGATTACATAGATTTTAATTCCTTGTTTTTCTTTGTGGCAGTGCCGTAATTGTGATTACAAGCAGTTGGCCGACAACAATTGTATTTACGTGAACAAGATCACGCACGAAATAGAGTACAGACATTTTACCCATGTTTATTACCGTTCTGAGATATCTGATTATTATGTTATTTTCCGATTATTATTTTGGTGAATTCAATGATCAATTAAACGGTATCCAATTTACGATTTTAGCGAGTTGACTCACATTGTAAGTGATGTGATTTCGGACCCAACGCTTCCACGGACGGAGGATCATCCGTGTCCTAAGTGTCATCATAAGGAAGCGGTCTTCTTTCAAGCTCAGACTCGTCGTGCTGAAGTATTCAAATTGACTTTTTTTTCAAAACATTCCTATTTTTCAGTGTTTAAAACTTTTTACGGTTCTCTCTTTTGAAATAATTGACAAAATGATCGTAATTTGCTTTCCAGGACGAAATGCGTCTCTACTACGTGTGTACGAGTCAAAGCTGCTCACATCGTTGGACAGAATGAAGAATTTTGTTTTGTAAGGATTTTATGTGGAGTAGCGAAAAGTATTTATGCATTTTTTTGTACAAGTGTAATTTTAATTGAAGAACTGTTGTACTTTCCGAATTAAGGCTCATGAGAATAAATTTTGCGTTTGTTTATTATGAAATTATAATTCAGCTAAGGTCAATTAAAATGTGAAACTCCAATCATGCACTATCATTTGTAATTTTTTGCTGATAGAAGTAAGCGCTTTTATTTCATAAATTCATAATGCAATTTGATGATTTGTGTCACATTCTCACAAACTTCACCGGAACAAAATCATCCAATATTTCATCATAATTTCGTGATACGATTTACACACTGGAGCAATAAAGAGACTGTTGATGCTCTTTCAATGTTTGTACATACTAAATTTTAATTATATTTTATACAATTAGCACAAGTTAATGGAGATTGAGTAACCTAACAAAGCTTTTACTTTTTACAGCACAACAAGATCATAATTAACATTAATGTAAGGTATAATTTCCGTTTTTTAAGAATAACAATGGTCATTACAAAACACCGGAGCTGTGATTGTAAATTCATTCCATACCATAATAAAGACAATAACACTTTGCATACAGACAAAAGGAACAAATGAATTTAATGTACCTTTAACTCCTTTCGTTTCTGGTTTTTTAAAACGTATTTAAACTTTGTCATTCGTAATCACTGATCATATATTCAGTTTGTCAATGTTTTTCTTGTAACGTTGAATGAGTGGCGTAAACATTTAGGTTCAAAAAACCAAGAAAAAAAATACACTTTCACGACTTTCACTATGACTTTCTTTATATCAGAATCGTCGTAACTTTTGTATGTAATTAGAGAAGTAAGTGATGCCGTTTAAGAAAACACTGAGCGGATCATAAATATAGGAAAATTAAACATTTACTTTGGTATTCGTTCATAGTTCATAAAGTCAATAATTGTAATGCATTTGGTATTTTCTTTGGAATTCATATTTGCAATAATTGTTTTCAAAAAGAAAGCGAAAGGGATGTATATTCATATAGCATCTTTGCGAAATAAACCTGTTGTGTATCAGTTTTTTGTGCAGAAATTTTTGGATTCCATTTGTTACTCAGGATATTGTTTTGTGTATCCTACAATTTGTACAGACAGAGGTTTCAATAAATCCTTTCGTCATAATAATTTAGATTAGTAATTTGCATATTAGAAGGGCATTAATTTTGTCGTCGTGCGATGCGATGTCGTCAAAAAAGGCACGGCGATTTCACTTTTTGAAGTCACGAGAAAATTCATCGTGATGTTTTAAATAGTAGTTAACAAGTTAATAGTTAATCAAGTTATTTAACGCATTCTGTACAGTTTACAGTAAGTAGTTCAAAGCAGAATTTGTCATGCGACAATATAAATACCAAATCGTTTTTGCGTATTTGAAGTTTCGGCAGCGATTTTTCATACTTCCAATGACAAGGATCACACAGCGGTCAAAGTCATAACAAAGAAAAACTTATGAAAACTGTAATTATAATTTAGTAAAGTGGTTATACTTATATTATTATTTTTTCCCTTGCATTTCAATTTCAATCACAATGATGAATTTCATATCATTCACAACATTAGCATGGGTTTACTTTTAGAATGTTTACTTTTACATGCATTTGTATTCATTTTGTTCACGTCACAAGCGTACTTTCAATTGCAAGTGAACAAAAATTTTATCAATTTTTGATTCGTTCATTATTATTTCAATTATATTTGCTTTAAAACAACGTATAAATTGACCATGATGATGACTGAGATGATTACCAAAAAACTTTAATCTTTAATAATGTAAACAATTTGAAAAACTGCATGAAAATTCCAAAGGCGTTGAATGCAAAAGTTGAAATTGTGATCTATTCTATTGATCAAACAGCAAAAACAGAGTTCTGAAAAATACTTATTAAGATATATAATACTATATATAGATCAAAATTTTGTTTCAGATTGCCTAATTGCCTTTCAGTGTTTCATTATTTGATATCAATATCAATCACACACTCCTAATTTGCTAACTTCCAATGTTTTGTGCAGACAGAAGAAGCTTTCTTTTGAGAAGATTTATTACAGAAATATCTATGTTTTTTTAAAGATTTTGAATTGTTGAGATTGTGCTATGCTCACTGTGGTTAATTTGACCCCGGTCTTGACCTTCACACTAAAATTAAGTTTTAACTGTGTGTTTTTTGTATCACCCTTTCTAGTAAATGTTAACCAGCGCTTTTAGCCTTTTTTTTTTACACCAAAGACCATTTTTTGGTTTCAATTGTTTATAATACCATGTTTTAACGATGTCGAATCATTCGGTCAAAAAGTCGTCAGTCATACACCAAATTCGTTTCAAAACCATCTTTTACACACGATTATTTATTATTTAATTACCAGACCACCATCGACAAACATTTAATGCTTTGAAATCTTTAAAACTGTTTTTTTGAATACGTAAATAACTATTAATATAAACGGTAATTATTGCAACGCCTGCAGCAGTAATTTTGTTTAGAATAAATTCATTTTAGCACGTTTTATCAATTTTTTAAATTCTAATTAGGTAATTTTAGATAATTACATTAGTAATTAACTAATAATAAACGTGTAGCACGATTTCGAACCACAGACAGGAGTTTTATAAACGGCAAAGACATCATTTTCCTTTGTCTCACACAGACATTCGAAAACGTTTGAAAGCTGAAGGGAGAAAGTTAATTTTGAACATTCATTTACATGTATTTCTTTTTAAATTGTACAAAAAGGACAACAATCAGAAAAAGAGGCCTGGTGAGCACGAAGAAAGGAAGCAAAGGCAAAACGTGGCGAATATTCTTTTTATGACGGTTTACAAGAAATGTACATTATTTTCCAATAATTTCGGAAAAATCAAAACTTTTGCCATAAATCTTACTTTTATATACAATTAGTCACAAAAAATTGTCAAAAAACAATATAGATTCATGTACATTAATTTCACAAAAAACATGTTTTTTTGTCTTTCCTTCAGAAATGTATGAAGTTGAAAAATGAGCGTGTATTGTCAACAACACAATTTTTATACATCGAAGTGGCTCAAATCCCGTGTGCAAAATTGAACACGTTTTCGTCGTTTTTTCACGTACTCAATTACAGCTAATTACAATAATTAACTTTCTTACATAGCCATCATTTGCTGCCCTTATTATTTTGCCTTATTCAGCAAAAACGTGTTGGTTTACATCTATCAAAATCACATGAAGACTCAAAAACTCATTCCGATTCTTCGTATATCATGTAAACTTTACACACTTCAAAGTTCAAACCCTTACACGTTTAATTTTAAGTTGCATTATGATAGGAAATCATCACATCACACGTATATATTCTATAGTTTACCATATTTCATATTTCACATTTATATTTACATAAAGTGCATTCAAAATGTTACGTTGGGTGCTTGTAATCAGCACTGGTAACGAACATTATGCATTTACACATTTTTGTCGTCCTGTAGTGATCCGGCTTTGGCCAAGGATTCCAAGCATTACAGCATTGGTTGACCAAAAATAAAATACAATTAATTACCTACACAAGTACACTATATAAACTTTACAAAGTATCGTCCTGTAGTGATCCGGCTTTGGCCAAGGATTCCAAGCATTACAGCATTGGTTGACCAAAAATAAAATACAATTAATTACCTACACAAGTACACTATAAACTTTACAAAGTAAATTGTAAACTGTAGCTAAAACTAATTCCTACAACTACATAGAAATGTAAACTTTATCAGCTAGTGCACTAATACAAACAGGTTAATTAATAATAACAAATGTTAGTTTGTTTATATTCTCAAGAATAGAATTATAGTAGCATTATTACATAATAGATTTTTCACACAACAAAAATGAAACTCACATCTCTTTTTTATACATACAACAACAGGCAAAATATGAAACAGAACAACAATCATCTTCATTTACTACAGTAATAAATTATAGCTTTAATATGAAATGTGTTGCAAGATTGCATTTGCCATTATTATTATTTAATGTACTTATTGTTATAATTTCAAGTCGATTGCAAGTACTCGTGTGATCGGGTTTATCTGTGACCGATTTAAGATTAGCTAATAGCTTGGCTAACTTGGTTTTAACTAGTGTATGGTAACTGGTAAAGCTGTTTTTTACGGTACTTTCATCATGGCATTAAGTATTATGTAACACAGCACGACGAATTTACGTTACTAATCATTAATCAGTTTTGCTTTTCTCATTCCCAAAAAGCACATTATTTGAAGTAGGCTGCAATCGCTCAAAAATAAAAAGAAACTAGTTTATACATGTATACTATACATTTTGATTAAACTGCATTAATTATGATTTAATTACTTTAGTTAGCCTTTAGCCTTTACTGGTAAATGTCCCTTAAATTGTATTACATATTTGCAAATTGCATATCACTTTCAGTACTGGCTGGCATTCTATAGAAAATGAGAAAAAGCAGCAGTTTCATAAAGCTTCATTTAGTGAATCTTTTTACAAGCATTTGGTATTAATTAATGAAGAATATTAATATAAACGTAATGTAAATTTTATTTACGATTCACAAAACAAAAGTTGTTCAATTTCAAAAAGAAAACTTGCCGACTCCTTTTTGTTTTTTCTCTGTTAAAGTCTTAAAGACTAGACAGACTCAAAACCACGAATGGGAAACGGTTGCATCCACATTTTGGGTAAATCTAATTTAACAAAGCGTAACTTTATAAGGTATGTTATAATTTACAATTAAATCTGTACAATTACGGATTGTTTTATTATAGTCTACACTAAAGCATTTTGTAGTTTTTGGTTAGAGGAAACCCGTAGGTTAAACAGTGCAATGAATAGTTTCAGAAGATGCCTTTCTACATTTTCATGAAACTTTTAAGCGTCTAATACATAGTAATTATTACGTTATCTAAGTCAAAAATGGTTAAGCAGAAATTAAGTTTAAATTGCTGCGACTCACGCTTTCCAAATCTGATGACAAGGTCAATTTTTAGTGATTTTTATATCGGTTTTTTGAAATGTCCTTTGTCTTCAGGTTTTGGAAAATTAATCTACGCAATTGGAAGTTGGTATTGTGAAAACTTTCATTATAACATTATATAGCTAATACGCAATTTTCCCTTATGTATATTAAGTTTACTGAGTTATAATCAGTAGATTATATTGCTTCTTATAACATTCAGCATTGTTAAATGTTATCTTTGGCTATAATAATATTCTTTATAAACACAGACGATGAGGTAACAATTAAAAAGGCAATAATTGGAGCACTTGTCCCACGCACCTTGTTTACACATTATTACTTTTTGTTTTTCATTCGAATTCATCTTTCATACTTGAAAGGTAAAAAAACTTAAGAAAACCCAAAAACACACCATTACAGTTTGTATAAAGAGAAACAATGAGAGAAACTTCTTATAATTGTCATTATACAACATTAAAGTTTTTACTTACAAATACCTGAGTACCCTCAGAGCAGAGAAATCAGCGTCAACTTTTTTTAGGTCTTGTGTGGAGAGAACATGAAAATATTCAGTTGATCAACCGATCACATTGCATTATTTAGGTAACGATTTAAATGTACTTTATAATTTAATTACTTGTGTACAAATAAGAATTATATTGAAAAAGGTAACTTTTTTGAGGACTTGTAAAGTGTATACCCATTTGAAGATGAATGATCAGCCATGAGAAGAGCGCAAGACGCGTTTGTTTTCCTGAAAGTGGAAATTTTGAGCGTGTATACATTTCGGGGGCCCTTAGAAGCTTTTCAAAAGTAACAAAGTAGCCAGTTATTTCAAAAAGACGACAAAAAAACATATTCAAAATATTACATTGTAGAGTATGAATTAGCAAAAATGACAACACCAGCAATAGTTTCAAGGATGATTTCTTAAGAGTGTATACCATATATATATACATGTAGAGTAAATTACAATTAACTTGAACATTTAGTTACATTTTCTTAATGAAGATAACGATGACCAGCGGAGAACCAGAGTATAGTAGTGCTTTTTATATTTTATCTTCTTTCGCGAATGCACATCGTTCATTTTTTGAAAGGGACGTTATTGGGAATTTTGAAAATTTAGTTCACTGAATCACACAACAAATGGCACAGGGAATCGGTTCACCCAAAACATGCAACTTTCGTCGAATGATTTGGGTGTGAGGAGTGTGAGAATTGAACACAGGAATCTCCACAGACGACGGTGACTCGTACGGAGGAAGCGGCGATTCTGAAGACATGTCCCATTGCTCAGTACTATTCACAGAACTGGGGATTGAGCTACAAGAAACAAGTTCAGCCGCAAGTGACATTGGATTCACGTACAAGTGGGAAGAAGACATGTCATCGTCCTCAATATTCGTCCAGGAGGGATTATTGGTTCCCTTCAGGTTCAGGGACATGGGAACGGTATCATCATCATCAACATTGTTGTCACAAAGGAGATGTCCTTGCGAAGACGCAAGAACACTTGATACATGACGACGAGTTTTGATAGGATTCACTGTTCCAATTTCCTCGTCGTCATTCTCATCACAGTAACCTTTAACAATCACGGTGTCACTTGGTTCATTGATTAGTATTTTTTGTTCAATCGAATAATTTCTGGAAGATGACAGAAATTTGGATTTCTCTTGCAGTTTGTTGATGCCAGCAGCGGGTTGGCTGACAATAACACTGGAGAGATCAGTAACGGTAACGTCAATTGGCCCGAGTGAACCACTAATATCGTCCAAATCTTCAATTTCAATGCCCTGATCTTTACTTGAGTCGGAATCAAACACTACGCCGAATTGGTAATACTTTGAAAACTTTTGAGGATCACATATTTCCGCATGGTGATGCTCATCCATTGACCATGTTGACGATGGAAGTGACAATCCAGAAGTGCAATCAACTGCAGATGTTGTTGTTGAGACAATGACTTTCTCCTGAGACTTTCTCTGAGCCTTTTCTTTTCTTTCTTTAGCTGAACTCTCAGGTGAGCTGAGTTCTAAACCAGAGTCTTCATCCTTTACATTCTTTTGGTATTCATCCGCTGTAGTGACTTGGAAATTGGCAGGATTACTTTGAGACTTCGAGACTTGGGCAACCCTTGGGACACCATCCGATACACTCTTGCTTTTCTTTGTGTGTATTAAGCTTTCTTTCGCTCCTTTCGCCCTTCGATTCTGAATTAGCACACGGTTCTTGGCGACATAGTTGGAGGAAACGGTATTATTGGATGATGCAACCCAAGGGTTGCCATACACGTTTTTTTGATTGTGTTCATTCGCGTCGTTATCTTCGTCTTCGTCACTATCCTCAGCATCTCCGTCAATTTCTTCATCGTCCACGTCTGATGAACCGGAAGTAGAAGGGACAATTGGTGTTAGTGCATCTTCCCCTTTGGTTTTGAGCCATTCAGATACAGCCAAAGTGATGCTTCTCGGACGACTGACTGCTTCCTCTGAGATTACTTCAGATTGAGCAGACACAATCATTTCTGTTTGAATGTTGCTAGTTATTGCCGACTCTGGAACAGTCACAGTTGTTGAGACTTGAGTTTCCACAGCTTCCATAATCTCAGATGATGGGGAATTTTCTTCTTCAGTCACTACTACGATCGGGTGAACTTCCTCTTTGGGTGTGTCTGGAGTAATCACCAGCATTGCTTCAGGTTCATTGGTTACAACTGCAGTGGGCGTGACGACGCTCTCTTGATCTTCGGCATTGCTTTCCGACAATTTTGCAAATGCCAATTGCAATTCTTGTAGTGATTCATTTGGAAGTCCATCCTCGGATGGCAAATCTTCTTCCACTTCATCAATGGATGTGGTTCTAATCATCATGTCTGATTCTGATACTGAGAGTTCACCAGCAGCCCGCTCAGACCCAGCTAAACTCTGATTAGTATTCAGAGAATCTGGAGAGCTGGGCTCGTCTGGACTCTGTTGCAGATTCAATAGTTGCAAATCAGAATAAGTACTCAATGATCCGCCCGGTGGGCAGCAGACAGTCAAATCCTTTGGCTTTTTTGAGACAGATGCAGAACTCGTAACACCCGTTGTTGAAGTAGTTTGCTGCTGACCCTGTTCCGATGAAGACGGGTCAGCAGCAGCAGCAGATTGCTCTTGTGGTGCTGATGCTGTGGCATTTCGATCGTCATTTTGGTCGTCTGAAGTACTGGTGTTTTGTTGGTCTCGCTGCATATTGTCGTTGTTGTCGTCAGTTTCTGTATTTTCCGTTTGCGAATTACCCTGAGAATCTTGTCCCTGTAGAATAGAATGGCAATTTCGGTGATCGTCAGTTCCCTCTTGACTGTTATTTGGTGGTTGTTGTGGCGTAAATGAATCCGACTCCAAATCGCGTCTCACAGCATTCAGCTTAAATGGCTCAGGAGTTGATGACTCAGAAGTTGCACTGGAAGAAAGTGTGTCGGCACTGTCCGACTGTGTATCCTTAACCGCTGATGTAGATGAAACGGACGAGTCTTCACTGAGTACTTTTTCAAAAGAAGTGGTGATGTTAGCTACTATGGCGTTGTTATCCGTGGGATGCGCTCCTACATTCCGGGACTCGTGGTCATCATCTGGATTGCTGGTGTCGTCCGAACCTTCATCTGTCAACTGAATAAAAAAAGAGAAAAGCCACCAAATGAAACCTCAAGTTCATCAGTTCCGCCCCATGCACACTCTCGCTCGCTCTCTCTTTCATTCGTTCGCTTTGTCTTTGTAAAGCCTCCATGTGAACAATCAACACCACTTCTGCCACTCCACCCGAATGAGAAAACAAAAGGACAAAACGGAGAAACAAAAGGCAAAGGAAGAGAAAACCAAACATCGAAACATAAATCACAGTCGCCATATACTCAAGGATCCAGGAGGAACACGGAAAAGAGTGATATAATGAACCCAGGAAACGAGGAAATGGACACGAAAAACTCGACGGGGAAAGAAATATACAGCAAAAATACAAAAACGCAGTCCCTCCTTTCGCTGTTGTCTCTGCACAAACTAACAACGAATGAAACACAAGAAACAAAAAAAGGAGAATTCTCTTTCTCATTTTCTTGTATGCTTGTTTCTGTGTCGCATTCATTATCATTAGCAACTACTACAAAAAACAGTGTGATCCTATTAGTAGCTTCTAACTGTTATATAGTTAAACGAATACTTGTATAGCGTTTCTTACATAAGTAACATCTACTAATAGCACTATAATAGTCTATGTATTAATTGCACAAAAATAAGAGTGTCTTGTATCTCATCTCATCAATCAATGAATCTACGCCCTCAACTATGTACAATAATACGCAATAGCAATATTTACTGTTATCTATTCTTGTTAATTTAATGAAAATCATTACTTGCTGCTTACTGTATTGATTTTTAGTCACATTATATCACTATTATATCAACGAGCCTTACATTACATGTAATTTTAATGACATTAAAATGAGTTTGCCGTTAGTTTCTTGAGAAAAAAGACGCAAGAGACGGAGTTTTATGCAATTTAGATTAGATTTCAAACGAATGTAATGTAGCTGCAGTTATTCAAATCAATCACTCAAATTAAAACCTTCCATGATTATAGTAAATGTCATTCAAATAAACAAGCGAAAGCAACATCAATTTGAAGCACCTGTCGAACATGGAGCAACCATTTTGTTAACCATTAGATAACTGTTGCTACTACCATAAAAATACAGTGAATTTTTAGTGAATGAAACAATTGATTAATGTATACTAAAGCATTCAGCCAAAAAGTGAAGTTGTTCTGCCCCACGCAATTATAAATGTTAATTTTACTTGAAAGTACATAAAAAGCCCAACGGCAATTATAAAAGTGTGAGTTAAGAAAAAACATTCAAAACAATCGATGCACTATTTGCATCTTTTTTGAATTTTTTTGAGAACAGATCAAGTGAGAGGAAAAAGGGCACGAACTGACCTGTCCATCTTTCTTTCTCCGTCTCTTTTTACGTTTTTTGCGACTACTGGGAGAGATTTCAGGACTTGAATTTGAGGCGACTGCGGCAGAAGCAGCAGGTGCAATCGGAACCACAATACCTATACAGTCAAGTCAGGAAGGAATCAATTACAGATTCAAATGTTCGATGTGTGCGTATTTGAGTACGTATAGAACACTTTCCCTAACAGTTTTCAAGAGTATTATGCAATGAAAACTAGCTGATTCACATAAAGTAATTTTTGGTTACTAGAATCTGTAGTACAGATCTGTTTGAAAACAGCAATCGTTTAGAATGTCAAGATGCGACGATGAGATCAGATTCAGTTTACGAGTTCATGGTTCATGCCCTCCTGTCTAAATGCATCCTTCCATTTCCCATGAGGAGACAGTGTTTGCTTATGTTAGTGGATGGAGTATGTATGCCTGGTGAATCTGCATTTTGGCATTTTGGCAGGATGACAGAAAAATTCACATTTTGGAAGACACTCTCTCTCAAAAAAACCTAAGTTCCCTAGTCACGTGAGAATTCGTGAGTAATCGCACGCAAAAATGTTTAAACTCCTAAGACATTTCAACATTTCAAGTCGGTACTATGTACACAATGGGTAGGTTACTTTTAACATTCAAAAGGGTTAGGATCTGATTCCTTGCTTCAGTTACAAGCAATAATGATGAGTTCACAGTTGAATGTTTATACTTTATATACTTTGTTAGTTCATTGTTACCTATTGTTACAAAAAATGAGAAATTATTAAGATTGGAAACCACACACGGAAATAGACTTGACCTGAGTCCGCATAAGGATCCACGCATTAGAAAACTAACACACAAGAGCAGAACACCAATGAATAACCATGGGTGAGTGGTGAAACTAAATGGCCACGGCATTCCAGTCAGTTTGTTGTATGGAGTCAGTTTTTTTAAACCAGTGCTTAGTGCTTATGACGTTATTCACAAGAAGGAAATAATATTATGGATATTTAGTATTTTCAGAGCGAGACGATCTAATCAGCATGTCAATAGTCACTCATGACAGAGCCACATTAACCAACCACTACAAAAAAGTGAAAGAAAGAGCAATCCACAGTTTTTAGGAGCTTACTTATTTGGAGCACACACAATTTTCATCTATGCGAACAAAGGGACAACACAACAGACGCAGTGTCTGAGACTTGAGTTGAGACATGCCACAAGCACGCACCACATTTAATATCAAACACAAACTAATGAATATGTGACGGTTGAAATGCTGACTGGGATTTCGAACATGCTTAAATTAGAATTTTAAAAACAAACTCATGTGTTGTATGTACTACTTTATCAAAGCTTTCGAATTTGATTTGACGTACAAGATGATTTCCATGTAGTAATTAATGTTATTCAAATAAGGTGTTGTGCATTTGCTAATATTGTTTTTGTATCCTTTCGTCTTTGTAAGTTTAACGAAATGAAATTATATTCAACAATTCAAAGTTAATTCAACAAATACCTTTGATGTATACTAGAAAACTAAAAACTAGATACCTAAAAAAACTAATATAATTAATTAACTTGGTACCGTTGCAAGAAATAATAATAAGGTCGGAACTTGTACAAAACGAGAACAACTTGATAAAGTGGTCACAGATTGCAAAGAGCAAGAGTCACAATGGCATCTGATTTGAGTTTATTCTTTGCAGTCGCATGCATGAACCCAATGCCGTCACTCTGGAAAGTATACTTTTTCTTAGACACAAGCAAACTGCGTGGCAATCGGGCTAATCGTGGATTTTGCCAGAAAGTTGGCTACCTCGAGGATCTGTGCAGTTCTGTCTATGATTACGGGGGAATCTCTTCAGAGGATTGACAAAGCCAGGAGAAACCTAAGTATAATTTTCCAGGAGTAAGTATATGTAAACGTAACATATAGTAATTTTATACTGTACTTTTTAGGCTTTTTATTAGATTTCCTTTTTGCGTGTGTACTACAACCGTAGTGCATTAGATAGTCACAGATGCAAAGTGCTGTTTTTTTGTTATTCAGATCACTCACAAAGTAATGAAAACCTTCCTAATTTTGAAAAAAACGTAATGTAACGCTCACAACAAAAAAAGTTGAGGTCGAATGAAAATAGTACTAAGTCAACTTTATTAGATTTGCCCAGCACGCTTTGCTGACTATATTAGATTTTGATTTCTCCAGCTGAAAGTTGGACAAAATTTCTCTGCATTCTCATATCTTAAGGATGCGTACTTTGTGTTCCTTTATCAAGTTCACAAAATTCTTATTTGCTTTCTCTCAAGTACAGTAGTATCAAATAGTTTACACTTTTCCCGAGGATCATTACAAAAGACCGCTACACTTGAGAAAGATACGGTGGTTTTCAAAATGAAAGATGCTACAAGTCTCCTCATGTGCGGGTCCATTGCACTCACTATACACCGTACCAGTCATGCTGACTAAGAAATCTCATAAGCAAGTCGCTCGAGCAACTTAACAAGAAAATGAACGGGTGAGAGAAAAAGAGAAAGGAAGAAAGTCAAGACTTTGCACTCACGTCATCAACTTGCCTTTTCCTTATTTCCCGACTTGTATACTTGAAATGTACATAAGAAAGTCACAGGAACTTAAAGGCATACGCAACATTCGTCCCAAAAGACTGCAAACTATGAAGACTTGGATAGTATCATGTAATGGATCATCTTGCTTACAGAACAAAATGAAAAGCATAATATACTTGAAAAAAAGAATATTTCGCCGCTGTGTCCCTCAAGGATGAGCTTTAAAGAGTATATAATTATATCATCCTGTACAGAGTAAAAAAAAATAAAAAACGCAGTGTATTCCGTAGTATAGCTGAGTTCTTTACACGCTCATTACAGCTGAAGGAAATTGGGGATGTCAAAAAACGTAAGATTAAGATTCAGGAAAGCCCGAAAAGACTAATAGAGGTCCAAAAGTCTCAAGAGTCTTACAAGATGAAAAGGATCTCGTGTGCAAAAATCTTTTGCCACAACTTGAAGTACATCGTATGAGCCATGCGCAATGAGACTATGTGATTAAGAAGAAGAGCACAGAGACACTAGACGCACTCAACTTTGCTCTTGAAACGAAATGGCTACAGACTTTTTTATAGGTAATAAGTAGTCAATAGTTGAAGAGTGTAACGTGAATATTGAAGGAATGTAAGCATAATATAAGAGAATAGAAAAAAGTAATATTGTGAGAGCAAAATGCGTACTGTAAGTTGACTATGGTAAATAAAAAAAAGTTGAACGTTAGAAATGCTCGTTTGTCGATGGGGGTGCCAATGAGAACAAATGGAAAGAGTTGAAGGAAGATGAGTCGTAGGGGAAAAAACTCTCTTTAAATAGATTCCTCATCATTATGACGATAAGATGAGCCCATAAAGGAAACAGAGACGTGAGCATGTGTACGAATGTGAACAAAGTAGAGTCGTTATTGGCTACTCAGCCTTCGTAAAAAAGGATGCCTTCAAACCCCGTAAAGAAGATTGAAGATTCACTTTACTGGGCACAGAGAGGAGAACACAGAACAACGAGACTTACTCACGCGATGACGAGAAACGGACAGAGTCAGACTGACAGTCAACATCAGACATTCGCATTCAGGGCCGTATGTACTTTTCTGAAGAAAAAAACCCTTTGGCTTCCTTTTGCCCTGTGCAATTTTTCTTTGGTTCATCCGGAGACAAAAGGCCAAGGCGGAGAAAGGAAACAGGATCAGAACGAAGAATCAGAATCCGAGTCAGGAACCATACGTTCACATTCAACTCAGCCAACTGGCTCCAACTTCCCTTGAGCATTTTGGGGTTCACAGTGTATAAGAAATAATGTGAAACTGCCCGCGGATAATGGCTGAGTAATAAGAAAGAGCAGAAATCCTCATACTTCCGCTTTGAGAAAAATACTTGAAGAATATTTAGAATGTGGAATATTAAAAATCTCAAAAACTCCATCAGCTAAAGAATGCCGTGCGATGACGATGACAAACGTCTTAAGACACCACACTACAACACAAACTCAAAAAAGGAAGAATATCCTCTAAAAAAGAAGAGATGCATGCTACAGTTGCTGCAAGATTTTTTTGCTTTTAATCTTCTGTCGCATGTTCTAAAGCTCATCCTATAACCAGAATCAAGCCTAAGCTGTACCCCATGTTATATGACGCGTAATTATTTAGATTCACATTCACGTTTGTAGGTTGTTACTACTGCTTTATATAATGTGAAGACGAGGGCATACGGATCGATACGCAATGACAAATGCGCTAAAAAAATCTTTCAAAACAGAATGTCAGTCCAAAAGGTTTTTATGAAGACAAAATCATGAAAGGCCTTCAAAAAACATGCTTTATAACCATGTTTTATATGTCTGTGCAAGTTTGCAAGAAACCCAAAGTGAACTTTTAGTTAGAATCCGAAAGGATGAAGACGAAGAAGCCTGCATTACTCGAGCTGTCGCAATGATAATCGCATTGATAGGCGTCGAATTTTGGTGTCGGCAATTTGTGAGGGTGAAGAATTTGATATTTGAACCATTGGACCAGCCCTGCACATTAGTCACAATCTAGTAAGTCTACGAAAAAGGGACGCTGAGAATGTGAAAAGAGAAAGAGGAGAAGTTGAAAAGCGCTCTTTTTCCCAAAAAAGGTTCCCTTGAGCGAGCGTGAAAGAAAGTAAACACACCGCCAGCGTGTAGTTAGCCTGCTCCACTTCTCCGGCACAAGTTTCCGATCCGAATCTGTCAGCGGTGATTCAGTTCGCTTGAATGGGATTCGATTTTGGGCGAAGCACGTCAGCGTGCGAACATTATAGCTATTGCTCTGATGCCGTCGTCCTTCCTTTTCATACTATGTATGACGACGACCTTTCCTTGCCTTTGCCTTTGCCATTCAATTCACAAAATAGCAAAATCTACTCCATGAAGAATCATTCAACAACTCGCGTTCAACTCCTCCATCAAACACGAAACGAATGTGCTCATCAACTTCAGCTACCAGCAAATGATTTCAATGGAGTAATGAAAAGTAATAAATGTACCGTCTTGCCCAGTCTTGATCACAATGAACAGGACAGATTGCATGCGGCATACATTTGACGAAGACCAATAACATCCTCTTTCAACCAATAATTCCCCTTTCTCCCAAAAATTGCACTATTTTTTCTATATAGTCCAAAAACTTTCGCTCTGTAGCCTCTGAGAATAAAATGTTCTCATATCCTTTGCCTTCAAAATTATTGAGCACAGCACGAGACGAGATTAAAAGTTTACGTAGAATAACTTAGGTAGAAATGAATGTGCATTATTAGAAACTGAGCTTTTAATTCATTGACAGGATTTACAAGATCGTGGGCAGGTTGTTTGTTGTGATGGTCCTATCCTGCTGTTAATTTAAGTACACACGACAAAATTTAAATTGATGAGTTCGACGAAACTTGACAGTTTTACGATTTCCCACAACAGAACACCCGGGTTTTTGCTTTGAAGGCTGAAAATACAGTCTTTAAGTGGCATGTCAATGGGGAATGTGAATTGACTCAGCCCTCTACGCTCCAGGCAGTCAAACCATCATTCAGAAGCATTCAAGCAGATTGCCTCGAAGGTGCCCTCCCGTCGGCTTTTGCCAAAAATTTGGTTAATCCTCTTCTCCCTTCTCATTTCCTTTTCCTATCTAATCTTATTTCAACGCTAAGCAATGGGTTATGGGGTGACACGAACCGCCTCTCATTCATTCTCTATTTTTCATCAGCACATGGTTTCAATTATATTTCATTGAGAATCAAGAAGTGTAACTCGCTCTCGTGTAAAATTATGCGATTCGTTTCGTTTCATTTTTATTCGTTCTAGCACTGAAACGTGCTACGCAGCCTTCCCATCTCAAGTAAATACCCTCAAGGTGCTTTTATAATGCATACTATTTTTGTATTGAATTTAAAAACTGACGGGGTTGCTCGAGCGTTGAGAATCTTGAATGTGTAAGAAAATACATGTCCGCGAGACAAGAGAATCCGCCTGTCAACCGCGTGAAAAGGAGAAACAGGGAGCTTGAATTACTGTACAACCGCCCCTTGACTGACTCACATAAACAAATCCCATTTAAATTGTAAAGTGTGTGGACCGATGCACTAAAGCTGGATTTCTTGGGCAATCCTTCCTGATTGCCACTACTGGAATTCCAATATCATTCTAGGCGTTTTCTCTCACTATTTCCATTTCACACAAGACTAGGCATATGCAAGTTAGGACTCTCAGTTTGGCACTTGCTTGGCAAGTCTCTCTACGCAGTCATCCATTAAAATGTATATATCAACAAGGTATCCTAAGAACCCGAGCCTGCCTCCATGTTTTCCCAGCTGTCTCATCATTACATGGCCTTGCCATCTTTTTGCAAGGTGTACACATCAAACTCAACTCTCATATCACAAAAGTCGTCGTTTTTACTACACAAGTTACATTGTATACCTTCAAGACGGACATAAATGCAAAAGTGTCAATCATAAAATGCAATAGGATCCTTTCTCCGACTTTCATCTTCCACTTGGACACACACGGGTGTCTCCCAAAAACTTACAACCACTCACTTCCAACTTGTACAGTACATGTTTTCCTTCTGTCTTCAATCTTATGGACGCTCTCGCTCGTTGACTAAGCGTATTAATTCTCATCCAAAAGATACGTACACACGTCGGGAGTCTTTTTCTCCTTTCCACTACGTTCAGCTCAACCTTAAAAAGCCATTCGGCAATTTCTTTCTCCATTACTTGCCATTCCGTTTTCCTATAACTCCTCTCACTATATATCTTGTATTTCCTATATTGCCATTCGTGACTTCGACTTCCATACTTGTTAAAACGGCAAATGGGAGTATCGTAAAGCTAAAAAGGGACTCTCTCTCAGTAAGTCTCACTCTCTCGCTCTCTCGCTCTTTAGAGCTTGAAGGTCTGTACCGAACGGAGTCATCAATCCTGAAGCGTATATATACTACTACGGGTAATGGCATCTAAAAACCTAAACATAGAAATACAATCCTCTCGTTTAACTCCCGAGTAATAAGGAACTAGAAAGACTTTCGCCTCATAAACGTCACCGGCATGCAGAAACACAAAAGCTTTTTACAAAATCCTTCATAAAACAAACACTCAAAAAGACGACTGTGAGAGTTCCTCAATGTGTTCAGTATCCAATAACATTTATGTTATACTAAATATAAAGCAGTTAATAGCAAGTTTTTAAAAGTCCATTCAACGTTTTAGAATACGTACTTTACGATCTGAGTTCCCTATAATTTTGGTCAGTTTAGTAATCTCAAATCAATTCTCAAACGTATGCTCAAAAGTCTGTCGCGAGCGGAGCAATTGATTGTTGTGATTTCATTCTCTAAAAACTACTACATGAACACACAAGGACAAAACTCGTTAAAAGCACTTTTTAAATGCAAAGGGATATGGCAAATGGCAAACCATTTGAGTCAAACAAGTTATCAGAAAATATTGCTTTTTTTCGAAATTATATGGAAAGTTATAAATGTTGTAGTGCATGAAATGCAATGCAATATGATTACTTTTAAATTGTTATAGCCCCTTTGAATTATGAAGGAATTAATCCTTGTCTGCCTACCAACCCATTTGTCATCGTTTGAAGGGGCAGTTTTGGCATGTGGAAAAGAATAAAAAATGGTCGTAAACACAACAACTGTTTTTTATGAACACGAGGTTTAATGCCTCCGGTCGGCTATTTTAACGAGTATTGACAATGAAACGGGCGCTTGTCGTGGTGTGCCGACTCTGAAAGTGCAGTGATAAAGATCTTAACGAGAAGAAGCAAACTGCACACCTCGCTCGTCCTGCTACACAAACTTATTGATTCGATCCCAAAGAAAAGATCTGAATCTGGTCATTTTGGGCCAGGTTTATGCGAACCAAAAGGGTTCTTTTGAAAATGCAAGCTGTATGTACTGTACTTTCATTATTTTCATGCAAGCGAAAAGAATATGAACAGTAAAACAAGGGACAGCTAAAACAAATCGAAGTTGTGTGGATGTGGACGCAGCATTGTGGATTTGTCGATGGTTCGTTATGGTTATTATGATATGATTTGCACAGATATACAGAAAATTCTACTTATGATAATGACGAACTGAAATGCTAATTGCAACTGACATAAAATGAGAAGTTGTTGACTGTTTACAATAATGCTGTTGAACAGATTTGACTAGTCTCGATTCAATCATGGAAAAGGTAATAGACCGGTGATTAATTAAATAATAGTGTGATTAAAAGTGAGTTACCAATTACCATTGTAGATTGGTGGTGCGTACACAAATCCAGCAGGATGAGGGTAGACATGAAACGGTGGCGGGATGGCGGTTGGAGCTGGCGCCAAGGCCAATTGTGGAGGAGGATGCATTGTTAAATGTTGCGGAGGCGGATGATGGTGTCCTCCATGGTGGCTATGAGGATGTCTATTAGGTGTGGGACCTGTGTGATGCAAAGGACCCGGATGATGATGAGGTGTCGTATGAGTTAAGGTGACTGGAGCATGAATGTGAGGATTGGAGTTAATGGGAACTGAGGCCAAATACTGGTGGTTTGGTAGACTGACTGAACTTGTAACAACAACAGGAGCAGCTGCTTCAGGCAACGATGATGTCGACGCGTCCAAAGACGAAGATGAAACAGCTACGTCGACTGCGGTTGCATTCGCATTCCCGGGAGCGGCTACGGATACACTCTCCGAGTTCTTCTCTGAAGAATTTGCCGATGATGTCGTCGCTGTCGTAGTCGTCGTCGTGGTGGATGTGGTATTCTCACTGGTGGTCGAAGTGCTAGATGATTTTGTGCTGCTCTCCTTAACGCTACTACTCGCGTTTGCAACGCAGGTCGTTTCCAAACCTGAAGACTCATCTCCTCCGGGAGCCGTCACTGTCGTCGAGGCAGAAGACGACGGCGACGAGGATGCTACCGGAGTGACAGTCACAGTCCCATCACTTACGACCGCTCCTCCAGTCGAATCCACACTTTGCTATGAACAAAATTGCAAAAGAAATCGATCTTGATTTCCAATTTGAACATTATTTTTATATTCCTCTTTCTTCACTTTCACAGCGTATCATAAAAACAATACGCTCTCAATATTCAAACCCTTTCGAATGGATAATGGGATTTTTTATTAGTTTTATACTGTAGTTACAGTATGTACGCTACGTACGTTGGAATGTCATGCATCCATTCTACCTATCATATGCTTTCCCATTTTTCAAAAAAACAACCGAAAATATTGTAGAATATGTATTCAAAAATTGAGCAAAAAGTGAATTCTTACCGGTAGCCCTGGAGAAAGAAGTGAAGGGTCCTCAATAGGTATTGGAGCGGCTGTAGCGACGAGTTGTGGGTACATTGGCGCAGGTACTCCATTCCAGTCGATGGGCGGGTAAGGAAGGTGATAGTAGACGGGAGCCGGGTAGCCTGCTACCATAACGGGACTCACCGGGTACGCATCGAAATACTCTCCGTTTGCGGAACAGTGCCCTGTTTTGAAAATCCCCACGGATGCCCGAAAAATCAAAGAAAAAAAAAGAACAACGTAGCAAATTAACCTCTCTTCTTTCTCTTGACTTGCTGTACTTACTAGAATACCCTTTCTATTCCACGACTTTGTGACTTTGTTCAATTTCTGGATTTTCTCCCAACATTCACCTCCTCTTATAGTAGACCATGTTCAGTTTCAGACCCACCTGCACCCACGAGGACTCTACTCACAGTCACACTATAGCGACCCTTCATGCTTATAATTATCCCTGAGGCTCCGTATAATTATCTCAAGGATCCAAAATCAATGTTCCCATTCTAAGCCACAACAGCAGCAGTGAACAGTGAACTCGTGGGGATTAAATCCTACGTCAAATGAAAGCATCGAAAACCAATAAAGTCGTGTAGTAAACTCTCTTGAAGCCGCCCAACCGCCCTTACTCTTTACTCTTTACTTGGCCTTTCTCTCTCCTTTTGTGTTATATTCAGTTCCTCCATCATTTTCTGCGGTTTTCCGAAAGGTCTCTTATATTCTCTCTGTACTGTATCATTAATTTGATAAAGACTTTCCACTTTCTTCACTATTGTTCCAATATTTGCTACATTTTTCGTCTTTATGGCCACTCCAAACGAAGTTCAAAAAGTTATTTCACTAGTGGGGAGCTCTTAGAAACTTTCACAGCAGTAGTTCGTAGTATGAAAGGAAAAATTAATAGCGGACATGACACCTTATTACCAAAAATCTATTTGTTGCTTAGAAATACATGTCACAATTTGACAGCGAGGACGCAATGGACAAGTTGAAAGTGTACCATACAGATACAGTACGTAATTTCAAGATTTAATTTCAAAATGGGCCACTTTTTTGAAACACGTCACGCAACAGTAAAGTTATTACTAATTTATGAACTTGAACATCAAAACCGTTGACGTCATTGGAAAGTTGACGGTTTCGGTTCATCGATACTGCATTGGAACATTCGAAACATGTGATGTGCTAAATAAATATGGTACTCGGCTACCCCTGAAAATTGCAATCAGAAGAGAATTTGGAAGCATGTGAATGGCGCATTGAGCATCGTTTGTTTCCCATTCCCGCTGTCACAAGTTCACGGGAAGGAATGAAAATGATAGTCAAAATTGAAGTCACAGTGACGTGGGAATGGAATGGCCTTTGTCTAGACTTTCTACTCCCGCACGACCCAAGTCTCGTAGTGCTATCAATATCCGTATCATGTCAACGGTTCATTAAAAGCTGGAAGCGAATGGAGATACGCTTACACTCACACTCCTCTTTTCAATGTATAAATATCAAGTTCCCAGGTTTCATTTAGGGCTTGGATGCCACGACTTCGCTTCAGCTTCGGTGTAAGTGCCTCTCATTCCATTGATAAATGATCCCACGGTGTGTCGGTGTAAGGTCGATACATTGCCGCCATTTCTCTGTAACTTCAACTTCCTACAAAAATTTTCGCTTCTTTGTTCCTTCCGTGGTTCCCTTTCGTTTTCGTTCGATACTACTACTAATGTCTCGTTTCGTGTTATTATGTAGTACCACACTGTTTTAGGAGCTCGAAATTATGTGCTCGTAAATCCCACATATTCTTTGATTATAAATAGCGAACATATCTCTACTTTGTAATTTGAGTGAGAAGGAGTGTGCATAGTTGTACGAATTCTCTGATGAAATTTAAAAATACCATGAGATGAGGTACAATTCAAAAGACGGGAATTGCGTTTTCCTCAGAGGAAATGGGAAAAAAGCGTACAAAAGGAGAACGAGAGAACTTATTGCAACTTTCCAAGACGTCCGACAGAGCAGGAAATTATTAATATGAGGTTCATTTGCCTAAAACGCCCGGTGCCAACCCCACGTCCCTCTCGACCCTGTCGTGACAGATGAGTCCCAGTTTGAATCGGACTTTGTGGGGCCTGAGCAACTTGGACCGTTTTTAGAGCCGCCTAATTAAAAATAATCATCTACCATCTCACATCTTGCTAATGTTGACGACCTTGGCCACACACTCCATGGGCAATTTGCACTGGAATGTGAGCACGACATGAATATTTTATGGTGAGCATTACGACCGTCATTACATAGTCATAGTTATCCCATGATCCTAGTCACTCTTACTATTAGAGCAAAATAAGACCTCTATGCCCTTTTTACTATGTTTTTGCGTGAAACTTTCTTCCTGCACATCACCAACCACATTACATTGGCATATGGCATTGCACTGGGATGGAATAACCCACTTTAAGCTTTTGCAATACGTGCTTAATATAGTAATGGAACTTGCTGATATAGTGTTAAGTGAAGCTTTTGCTATTTTCATTCCAGCTTTCCTTTGGCACTGAGACTCTCCGACTGAGACACTTCCGGTATTTCTATAGACAGTTACTCATCCGTCAAAAAATGGTAGAACTTCAACCTCTTCAACCACACATGTTCCTTTTCCAAATGACTTCGTCGCCTTTGGATTCCATTGTGCTTGAATCCTTTCCTGTCCATGTCATTACGTACGCTAGGTCACGACCACGACTCACTGATCAAAAGGACGTAAAGGGATGATGGGTTTAGCGACGTACATTTAACATTGAATACCTAGCTTATTAACAAATGTAACCAAGAAACATTATAGGTATAACATCCTGACCTGACAAGTTGCATTGACAACGAATTTGCGAGCCGTATAACCCTGATAAAAGGGGGAAATTCCGCGAAAAATTCTGAATACATACCGCTCATGAAATCATGAAATTTCTTAGCGTAATATTGAACGAAAGTACAAAATTAAAAATCCGTATCATTTTGTTCATGATCAAAATCTGAACAATATTTTGAGTTAAAGTTATAATAGTAGTAGTACTCGTAGAATTTTGAATGGAAAAAGCAGATGGTTCTTTTCTAATTACTATGAAGAAAACAATGAAGATTTCTGGAGAGAGAATGTTGTAGCCACATTTGTAGACAATGATATTTGTGTCTGAAGTTAAAGTGAAGTCGTAAATTACGCGAGATGGCAAGGAAGAAGAGAGTGAAAGAGTTTTGTGCTCATAAGAACAATGAGAAGTGGGCAAGAAGACGTTTTCGCTATTCGGTGGGTGAAGCTGTAAATTAGGTAGCGAAAAACGTGCCATCTGCCCGTTGTAAAACTGTCGGCTGAGATAAAAGAGCCTTCGTGGAGGTGGAACGATAGCTTAATTAAAGACTTCCATGCAATTAAAATGGGGATTAAGAAGAGAAAGTTTTCTCACCGTAGTACACTTGGCCGGTGTTCGGGTCCGTAAACATGGCTTCTGGAGGTGGTCCATAGTATATCGTGTCATCATACGGTATCACGCAGTCAGTCTCGCCGTTCTCATACCCTTCCGAGTAATCTGCAAGAATCACAAAAACAAACATACTCGTTAATTCTCATTAAACATTTCAAATCACTTTATAATGTTATAACTTTATAACGCTCCTCATACATTGTAGTCTTTCACTTTCACATCGCCGTCTCCGTATGTTCAAAATTATCTACCCACTTACACTTTCCCTTCGAATTCTGTAACAGCACGACCGAAAAAGTGTCTAGTTCCGTTCTTTAATTACTCATTAATGGTCATTATAAAGGCTTGTTCTGTTTTCAGTAAGCACGGTAAAGGTATTTCCAACTATATAGTTATCAACCGACGCGTGCTGCTGTTTGCAGCTGGCAGCGTTTTTATATTTTGGACTCGAATTATTTAACTTTTACAGAAGTTTTGCACTAGCGATTGTCACCAATTCGCATCTCCGTGTAAGTAATCATGAGATTGAAATGTGTGTACAATTAAGACAAGACATAATACGACATCCTTAGCTTTTTCAAACATAACAGTCCGACTCAGACACAAACAAAGCAAAAAAGTTGACGTCATGCGTCACAACAAGACCCAGTCAAAAATCATTAGTTACAGAATGCATAAAAGGTTAATTACAGGCTGTGGAGCCGTAATGTGTACCGCTGACTGCATAACATACTTTTAATGGTAGATTGAAATCCTAATGGAGACAGGGACAAAGATTTAAAAGTAATGTTATACGCGAAATGGTGTGCCATGTCATTAGAAAATGAATTTCGGAACATGAAAACAACCAGATGGGAACGAGATTCAATTGAAGAAATGTCTGTGGTGATGAAGACGTGGCCAAGTGTAGGTTATACTTTAGATACGCAGCGTAATAACAAAAGAGCCCATTGAATTCAATGCGTTCATGTCGTACGTCTAATTACAATGCATATCATTGTCACCCACTCGAGTCGCCAGTTAATGAATTCAGAATTCGTGAACATCTCAATTGGCCATGATACAACCAGCATTATTACCACAAAGCATCCACTTTACACATAACAAAAGCAGCTGTGACGGTTTTTGACAATGAAGACTTTACTACACAGACAGCAAACTCTATTGGTTTCCCCATTCTTCAACACACGATCCTTTGAGCATTTGAGCTTCTGCTGGAGAAGAAAGTGACGTCGTCACTCTCCCAATGACGAGAGGAGAGTGTAGCTAAAATGTGAATGAAGGGAGAGGGAGAATGGGACAAGTTGGTGTGGAAGAAGTGTCTCTTCAAGCTCATACACAAACGAACAATAATCAGTCTCAGACAGACATCAACTGCTGCCACTGAGCGATGCGAGAGAGTTTGACTTGACTTTGAGCTTTTGAAGATGAGACACAAATGACTTTCTATTTTCAGACTGAGTTGATTGATCCTAAAATAGACAATGAAATGAGCTTCTTTCTTCTTCTTCCTGTACAATGTTTCTTTCTTCTTTCTCAAGTAGGGTAATCAGCCGCGCTATGGTACAGGTATGAAATTCCAGAAATGTCACAATTCCAAAAATGTCAAATTTCAATTTCCAAACCGAGACAATAGAATATTCATGAATTCATGAATCATTTTGATTCATTCGTTCAAAAAGAAAGTTTGCTTCCACCATCCACCATTGTACTTGTATCTCAAATGTAAGGATTTTCGTCTTTAGACAGCCAGCGATGACAATTCAATTATCTTTTTCGGTTTGGTTTCAGCTCATTTCTCCTTACTGATCTTTTTTCTCGTGAGACGCTGCTTCTGCTTTATGACCTCGTCTCAAGCTTATGCTTTTACCTTGTGAAAAATGCTTGTGCACACATTCATGTGGAATGAGGCGGCTTGAATGCTAGAAACGGGCTCATAAAGCAATGCGGAATGGGTATCCGGACAAAAACGTCTGAGCATGTAAAAATAAGCTTCGTCTCAAGCTCACAAACTCCTTTCATAATCTATCTTCTGTCTCCTCTATCTTACTTTTGGCATTTTGGCTTGTACATCTGTGTCTAACTAAGCCAACTCGACAGATAGTAGCAGCGGTATTTCAAAAAATTTTGTTTTAAACTGTACAACAGCACACGCATAAACACAACACAGTAATGAGTTTGAAAGTTAGTATTCCTATAACAAAAGGACAGTTTCTAAAACAATTTACGTACATGTTATTGACATGTACGTAAAATAATGTACTTTAATTGGACAAAATAGTACGCGCTTCGTCATTGTACAAATGAATCGTAAATTGTAATCCAGGAAAATGGGACTTGTCTTGAAAAATCTGCCAATTCGGCAGTTGGGCGTTGTGCATTGGAACATAGTCTAACTTTGTAATACTGTGATAGACACTAAAGAAGTTGAAGGTCCTAGTCGCAGTAGGATATGATACGGATCTTCTGCTGACGATCACAGATGTGTCCCCTTGTCAAACAGTGTAGTTGGCCATAGTCAAATTTACCGTTTCAATGACAAACGACATGAATATTTTACCCATGACGACTCCGACGACACATCCTCCTGCGACTTCGATTCTTGGGAGCATTGCGAAAATTCTCATGATTTTGATGTTTGTTTTGACAGATGCAGATTCAGCGAGTGCTATTTATAATTCGCACTCACTTTGGAGCCAAGCGGTCGAAAAGAAGACTTGCAAAGGCTGATTGAAGTCGTCGTCGTCGAGACACGCAGTGAGAGATGCTTAATGAGATCGAAGAATGCCAACATGTCCATCCATTCTCATTACAAGCACAAGCACACAGAAAACTCCTGTCCCGAAGGAACGGAAAGCCTTTCGCAAAACTTTTACTAATGTCCCTGTACTCAATCCAAATTCCACACCAACTACTACTACTATTACTATTACTATCATAGAGACCTACCAACAAAGCGCGCATCGCTTTGTCGTTGTCGTCCACACTTGGGAATCCCACATTGCAAAACTGGCATCATGCTACCCGTATAACAGGAAATCACCTTTAGTCTCACATCTCTCACTTTCTATGCTTTTATAAGCCATTTTCATTAGATTCCTGGGAATCAAGCTAATGGGACTAAATGTGCGCTTGAGGATCATCATCATCAGACTAAAGAGGCAGCATTACAAAGATCCCTGCCAAAGTTCACATTTTCCTGCAACGCTCTTTTTGTGGTGAAAAATCTGCTGCGGTTGCAGACAAAACCCTGAAGAATGAATTGTATTACTTCTTTACTTCATTATATTAGACCACAGCCAAAAAACGAAGGATGCCGACTTGCCAACCAATGAAACACTATCGAAGGGCCCTTTTAAAAAACTTCAAAAAACCCTTTTTAAACATCCTTGATCCTTGCCATGAGCTCAGATCCGACTCCTCACATTCCGAAATACCACCAGTACTTTTCCTCATTATGTCTCAAAACCTTAGCTGGAATTCATTTACTACTACTGCAATGACGCATTATTTACTCGCTACCGATGGAGTAACTTCCTTTATGCTTATGCACTGCTGTTTGTTTGCCAGTTGGCGATGCCGTCTGATGTTAATACACACTGTAGTGTAGTACAGAAGTATTATTTATAGTTTCAACATTGTGTAACAACAACAAAGAAAGAAGCCAAAAATAGACTGCAATTTCTTTGACATTTGACATTTAGCTTTTCTCAACAACAACGTACACTTCGACACAACCTTGCGCCTCCAAACATCTTTAAAACGTATTGGCGACAGAAACACAATAGGGTTCAGTAGAAAATGCACACAGGACACGTTCAAAATTATTAGTCACGAAAAGTCGCTCTAAGATTTCCAATACTTTACCTAACCACAATCGTTAGAAGGTAGTCTTTTGAGTCGCATTATATGGGATTGAGCTTTCAGGGAATTTTAAATAAATGATATGATAACCTATGATATGGTATACAGAGTATATAAGACTATAGTTGGACAAACAGAAGAGAAATGAATGCATAGAATGTGTTTTATTAATAGGATTCGAAACCAAAGGGTAGTGGAAAGTGGATGTCTCTTCCATGGAAAAGTGACAGTGGAACAAACCGCAAATGTAATTCCAACGCTGAGAACAAATGATAGGTATAAGTTAAAGTAAATTTCC
The DNA here is from genome assembly GCA_019776145.1 of Harlomillsia oculata. Classification (NCBI taxonomy): domain Eukaryota; kingdom Metazoa; phylum Arthropoda; class Collembola; order Entomobryomorpha; family Oncopoduridae; genus Harlomillsia; species Harlomillsia oculata. Next base: position 11,782 of record JABASF010000262.1, on the reverse strand, counting down.
GTCTAAACTTCCTCTAGTGTAGCCATTGCATGTCAGAGAAATGAAAGCAGGTAAAGTACGCAGCAGGACATTTCATGGTTACAAGACTATGTGTAGAAAGAACATGAGAGGGAGGGAGCTGGAAATAAATATGGAGATGGGTGTGAATGCAAAGGATATGTTTTAAGGTCTCCAGGAAAGTTGGCGTGAAAGGAAAGTTTGTGCAAAGTGACAATTTGAGCCAATTCACTGTGATTTCCCTTTTATAACTCTGGAGCTGTCGTGTGGACGCAGCGTTTGGATGAGTATTCTGCTACTAATTTCCGTAAAGGTCACTGGTTCTACTTCAACTAGCAAATGCAATGAAGCTGATCTATGGTCGTGACGTTAGAGAGGCACTCGGCACTCTTTCCTTCCATTCCACATCGTGCTAGCCAAACCTTGAGCCTTTAACGGCTCTTTTGTCACAAAGAAAAATCTTTGTCATTTAGATTCGAAAGTAAAGGCAGCCCATGCCCACCTTAGTGCCCAGCCCACCATGAAATCCCGGGATGGAGGAGGAAAAGATCCGTGTCGCTGGCGACAATTCAAAATTCATTTTGGAACTCACATTTGTGAAGTAGAAGGAAAGAAGCCTCATCACATCACTACTTCAGAGATGCTGGCTGGCGCACTACTGTTCTTCGCTCTTTTACCAGGCAATCCTTATGTCCTGATAGTCTATACGATGACATTATAGCATTTTCGTCTACCACTACCAAAGGACGCGTATGAATGTAATGCTGTAAACCAGATAATCCCTGTGTATACACTGTACATCCACTCGACACCCTGAATTGTCTGCATACATTTGCAGAGGATGAGTGGATCTTGACGAGACATCATTTTTGCCATACGCACTACTTCACTCTTTCTTCTTTACGGTATGATGAGCTTTGTACTTTAGTCGACTGCCATGGCGGAAGATGAACGACGCACACTGACACTCTCAAAGACGAACGCGTGTCATTCCATCTGTCATTTCAAAATATGAGATGAAGACAAAGGCCAACTATCTTGTCCCGTCCGCATTCACTCCAAGCAAACTTCCTACAATCATTACATTTTTCCCTGTTTCAGATTACGAAATCAATAAAACGTAAGCATAGTAAATTCATAGAAAACTAAATAGCAATCTGTGATTTGCTCAGGAGTAATGATCGATGTCAGAGTTTTAAGACAGAATGATTTAAACGAGCATAAATCTCTCGAATGCAGCCACCATTTCGACCTTAGACATTCTAATTTTCATGCAGCCTGTATCTGAGCGTAGTACATACAGGAAACGAAGAAATCACAAGCCGGTCATAGCTCCAGACATAAATTATCAAGCATACGTTAACTACAAAACAAACCTAGACGCAAAACATTACACAGACTCCACAGTCCACAGACTCATCGATTCACACTAAATCGTGTACGTGTATAGTGTCTCCATATTTAGACGTGTTCTGAACCGAAATAGTTTAAAAGATGAGTTCCTAATGCGCTTATGTTGGTGATAATGATAAACTTTGAAAAGAGATGTTTGAAAAGATTATCAAGTTTCAGGGTCAATGGGTCGGGTCAATTTCTCAGCACTATCGGCGTAGATTTGTGCGTCTCTGGCGACACAAAAGTTTATCAATACGTGTCTGGAAAAGTTGATAAAAGGTCTAGATATTTCCAACAGATTGAATAGTAAAACTATGTATTGAACTACTGTATCTGTATGTCTGTATTCCATGTATCCATTCAGATGTTATTCAGTTTTTAGCATCTTCGTAATGACCATAATGGAGCATAATCATATTGAATTGCATCGGTGAAAAATTGGTAGAAATAGAAATTCTATTTTCTCAGGCTGTCTAGTTACCAGGATCATAAAAATGACATGTTGAAACGAGAGCCTAATGATCTTGACTTTAATGTGGTTTTTGATGTCGCACCACGGAGGTTGAAAAAGAGAATGCGAAGCACCTTATGGTGTTTGGACAAGACGTATTTAGAGTTCCCAAAGGAGGAGACACACAGATGAGTATCTTTTGTGCCCCGTCTCACACAGTTGTCCTAACAGATGGATTTTGCTTCGCAGACCTGTCACAAGGAACATGACAGGGACTGAACAAGTCATTTTTCAACATTCGATGCCACAACACCGTAGAAACGATACCCTGCTCCAGCTCCAACTCCTCCCGTTCTTTTGCTGAAGAGAGGGCCACGAAACAAACTCTCACAGCAGCTGTAGCCCTTATTACACTTTTCACAATTTCACCCTTCTAGTTATTAGTAGCAAACTTCTTCTTTTGTCGGACGTTTGTTTCGTTGCAACATTACAGTTACTACCTTACATGTTGCCCATGTCTAACTTGTAAGAAACTCCAGAAAATCGTATGAGATGTGTCGAAAACGACAAAGCATTTTGACCTGGAGAGAAAATTGAATTCAGTCTATTGAGTCGAATGTAACGCTAGGTTAGACTCGTTAGATACAAAAAATAACGATAACGTAGATAGGATTGTAACGTTTGTGTTCTTGTGTTTGTTTACAATGGTAAAGCACGACTTCTTTTTGAGTTCAGGTGCGCAAAAATTAATGGATGCTTTTCTGGATACATCGTCATCATTTTGCAACTTATCACAAAAGGAAAAGGCGGGGAAAGGGAAAGTGGTGAAGGAACCGTAGAAAGGAAATCCATCTTCGACCCGTTTTGTTTCTGATCCATTTCTCGAGGACGCATTAGGGAAAAATGAAGCCGTCAAGTCCAGCTGACAGCTCATTTAATAATGCCATGCCGCTGAGCCGTGGCGCGTAATCGTCGTCAGTCATGACATGACACTGCCGCAATCTCAGGCTCTACAACCGGCAATCCTCTCTCCTCTCCGAAAATCCAGACGCGTCCCAAAGTGCACCGAACCGAACAGAATATGGAGACATGAAAAAAAGAGAGACAGACTCACCCGAATTGATCCCATTAGTGGACTGGGTGTCAGGAGTACCATTCGTCGAAGCGGAGGGTGTCGTTGTCGCTGACGCGCTGTCCACTGACGACGACTTCTTTTGCGACAAGTAACCCTTTTTGAACAGGACATCTTGACGCGGTGTTGTAATCTTCGTATACTCGTCTATTAAAAATTAAAATCAAAAAATTGGAATATTTTATATATTTTTCATTATATTATGCTCTCAATTATTAATTATTATATTTTATAGCTTTGGAAACAACAAAACAATGCCATTTTATTGATTTTAATTCTACATTACATATAAAAATAATAAATAAACATAAATAGCTCAGTGTATCGCATCCTATAGCTAATCAATGGATCAATAATTTGGGTAGAATGAATTTTTTGTCACGACTAACCGTAACCGTACTCGTATTTCGTAAAGACGGAACTTTGTAGACGAAGAGAGTTTGAGGGTGACGGGTTACAACCCACTAGAATAAACTTCGAGGTACTTTTCTTATCAAACAGGCAGCAGCAACAAGCAAAATAAGCGGCTGAGGCGAAATACGGGAAATGTCACGGCATGAGTAAATTATGGAGCTGATCTCCCAAAGCTTGTGCTACTTCAAATAGCCTCAATCCAACCTAAATAATGTATTGATCCAACATTATAATATGCTTTGCGACCACTCCAAGCCCATACTTTCACGTTTGCGTTTGTATTCAATTTGCGGCTCCAGCTTTTTGTTACCTTTAGGTCCGAAAAAGGTCCAATCCAAATATAATTCATTCAAGTTTTGTAAACTTATTTCCTTATTGTAAACTCGGTAGTATGTAGTAATTGTAAGCAAAGGATACTTTGTGACTAGACTAGACTACAGACTACAGACTACTAGATTCATATTCATCCAATTACTATTGTTTACAGTTAGTTCACCTCCATTGACAATAATAATTATACTTATTGAAGTAAAATGTAGTCGCTATAAGCGATCTATACGAGCGTAAAGTGTATAATTGATGACTAAAAATAACGAGCACGGATGAAGAAAGGATCTGAAGGAGAAAGAATAGGAAGAGCGTTGTATCTCACCTGAGTGAAAACGTGAAAAGTATGAAGCACTTGAATGTAGACAGAGTTCTTTGGTCAGTGAATAATTCGGAGTTGAAGTACTCATGAATAGAACACATACTGCGTACCCTGACAGTTCTAGTTTTGAGGCAGAAAAGACACACTCTCAGAACAGAGGAGCATGAATTAGAGCACCTTCCACTTTATGAACTCTTCACCTCCATTGCTTCACATTAAACCATTTTTACGACACGCCCTTTTTCGGGGGTACACTGTCCAAAAGACTGGTATTATTCTCTCCGAGTCTGTTCCTGAAGAGACTTGTCATTAAAGCTCCCCTTGGTATTGTTACATGCCGTCGTTCTTGCAAAGTTTCCCAAACGTTCTCACAAGGCTCGACTTGTCAAGAAACTTGGTCTCAGAAAATTCCGGAGAAAAATCCACTCGAGTCTTTTCCTCCCGTCACCCGAAAGTCATCGTCTAATCGGACGCATAAAAGTCACATCCTCTCGAAAAAGCTCGCCGCCCTCATAACCGGCTCTACAAAGCACAAGGCTAAGGAGACACTCTGGATATATTCATTAAATACAATGGGCCACGTAATAACGGGGGACACACGAGGTAGCACGTCTCAAAATCTGGAGCAAAACTCTCTGTTCCAGCAAAAACAGCGGCAGCAGCATGTGAAACTAACAAAAAAGTTAGTTTCGGCTCCGGGACGCGACCGACGCATCGCCAGAAAAAGAACGTTACCTGGTTTACGTATCTAACCTTCTTCACCCTCACAAAAAAGAAATGCACACAAGACGCTGAGACTTCCTCATGAATATTCGATGGCGCTTTTGCATTGTCTGCTCCATCGTCAAGACAGTAATACTAAGCTATAGTAGTTCCATTTTTCCAGTTTCCTACATCCAACATTTTACCCCTTTGCTTTGAAGTCACTAGTACAACAAAGGAAATCCCAAACATTTGCATCCCATAAGACTCAGTGAGGTTACCAATTCAAACCAACACTGGTTAAAAACGGATTTTTATTTTCAGACAATGCATATACACACAGAACTTTCTTTCTATGACATCGCCTTATCCTCACCATTTCTTCTGATCCTAGAACAACTATTACTTAACCTTCGTTCCTCTTTATGAAGAATAACTTCGACCTGAGCCGAATCTCCTATTTTTTCTACAGACTTGTTTACATGATCTTATATTTCCGTCTTATAGATCGAGCATGGTATGTGAAAGCCAACATTGTCCTTCCTATTGAAACATTCATGATTCACAGTCACAACATCAAAGTGTGTAGCTAAGAGGGGGAATTAGAATGATCATAATAAAGGTATCTCATGTCTTGTCTTGATCACACCAAAAGTTGTAACAAAAGTCACAGTACATTATCATAATGACTCCAAACGACGATCTTTACCTTCCTTACATTGTCCGGAGTAATAATCTACTATATCATCATATATTGTGTAATTTCTTTATTATTCCTACAATGTTCTAACACATAATTTTCCCGGAAAACAAAATGAGAAAGAGACAAGCCTTAAAAACATCCTCTGTATTTGTTAGTCTTGTAAAAGGGGACGTGCGGCACTGGTTATGATGATAGTGGAGGCACATCACATTGCTTTTGGTTTTGAGTCTTCTTCCACAATCACCTTCTGATGTAAAATCTAAGTTAGTTTGCATCTACGCGTCCGTCTTGAAAAGGGTCTATTGTTTATGACATTGTGGATTTGTAACGAGCCCAAATGCTAATCATCATAATGAGAAGGGACCATAACATCTTCTTATTACTCTCCACTGTCTTGTGTGCTCTCCCAATTCTCATTTGGTTGCAGATGATTCTGACTCTGGGCAATGAACAAAAGGGTTTTATGGCCTTCGCTCCTTCCCAAAAGAAAAGGCACATTCAAAATCTCAGCTCCAATCTTCAACGCTCTTGTAGTCATCCACTTTGCATATTTCTAGTATATTTTTAGAACGCCGGCCATTATTCCTTAAGAAGTGCGTTTTTATATTACGATTCCAGTAGTTGAAAAGTTTATTGTCACTGTCGGGTTGGAGTTCTTCGCTTAAGTCCTGCTGATAGTCAGGATCAGGAAGAATTTTTGGTGCAACATTTGAACATTATCTGTCTTGTTCTTTATTTTTAAAGTAGAGAAGTTAGAGAAACAGCAAAAGCCGTCTATATACAGATTTCTACAATAAAAAAGGAAGTGAGGAATTTGAGGGTACACAATGCAGTACGAAGTAGTGATATGAAGCAGATTTAAACGTGTTTTCATTAACCGCCCATTAGGTCACTAATGCTAAACACTAGGAGGTGGTTGAAAGCAGTTTAATGCAGTTTCCCGTGTGCGTAAAGCTTTGTAATGGTAATGGTCGACATGTGTGAGAAGTCTGGCTATAACAAAAAAGAACAAGACGCAAAAATGGTAGTACGTAGCACCAACAGCTTGCTTCTAACATCACATTTCTACTTGTAAAGTATCGATACATTCCCAGTATGTGGCCCATTAGCTTGAATTCATGGCTGTTCACATGGTCTAAAAGGGAGAACAAATAATTTTATTAAAGGTATAAAGAGAGACGGAATCCATGTGAAATCTGTCGGCAAGATAGAGGGAAAGAGAGAGGTCGAATAATTTAGTGGTGCATTACATTTACGACCATGTACTTCCTCTTGAGCAAGAACAAACTGTATGTTTCCAGGCTACTAATGCTGCGGAGGTAAAATTCGGAGTCGACAAGTCGAAATCGCACGTACTACTATTAGAGACTAGGTACGTATAGTACGTATTACAGTCGTCGAATAGTCTAAGAATTGTGGATGACTTTCTTTAGCTCAATAGACAAAGTACATTTTTGGTGGCAACTCTGTCAGTAGGAAAGGTAAATGGAGAACTGAAAACGACGACGGAGGAATGTCTGCCAAGTCGGTTTCTTGGAAAAACCTGTCTTAACCTACACCGTTCATTTCTTTTCTGCAATGACCTGAACGCAGGAAACATTTGAGAACAGGCACATTTTTTCCTGATTGTATAGGGACAGTTCCAATATGTGTGATTTGGGAGGAAATTCCTAATGACTAATGACCTTTTGAGCACTGCGAAATTACGCTTTGGTACTAAATCTCAATGCCAATTGCACGCCAATGTGACCTTATGGCGACAAACTCTTCTCGATTATAGGGATTTTGTAAAATGTCACTTGTACTACACGTTTTTTTCTCGTTCAAAAAATCCCAAATTCCTTGTTGACGCTTTCCCTTTTTGTCAACCGTTTTTTGTCGCTGGATACCACATAAAGCGCTACACACAAATGGTATTAGTTTCCATGAACTTTGTGTATTGTGTGCTTTATTATACGGTCTAATCCATACACTATCGTGCGGTTACAGTTACAGCACCTTAGCACGTTTTTTTGACAGCTTTTGATGCTTCTTTGACTTCACGTAACTTTTCCACTGTGCTTTTGGTTTTATCACGTGCAAAACCTTATAGTGATGACTGCAATGTCGAACATATTATTGAAACCATTTTGCGCAAAAATTGCAAGCTGTGCGAAAAATTCCCTTCACAATACTGCATTGCAGTGGCAAACCAGGAGATATTGAATAGACAGAAATATAAATTTAACTATACTTTTTTAACCTATTTCCATTGCATGAATGCGAAACCAACTGCCAACCTGGCCTGGCTTATATATTATATTATGGACACACCTTTGTCCATTGCACGTTGCACCCTTTTCGCCCCACAGTCTGGCATGACATGATTCCCGCTCATCATCACATCACTAAACACTGACAGTGAATAAGGATACAAAGCGTTTTCTATCGGGATCAGCATTACCATTATTAACTCATCTGTTCGTGTCCATTCCTTTTCTCATTCATACTATAAATATACTGGACCCATAGAGTAAAGTGAAAGAACTGTCACACACTATCTTTCTGCTCCGCCACCTCCGGCACAACAATGCAATTTCAAAATAATATGCACAATAATGAACTAATAATAACTAGGTTCAGGTTATCTGAACAGTTTACCCTAACAAACAAGCTGTGCATGGAAAACACTCAAATTGCACACGCTCAATTCCCATTTCCCTTTCTTAGTCAATGGTTCTGTTTGGAAATACCGTGTGAGCGGTAGACAGGGTCAATTAACGTAATCAGGGACTTTGAAGCCCAGTATTCTACTCAACTCCCAAAAACTGTACACAACTCTTAACTCTAAGCTGAAAATTTTCAACAAAACCCTTCCCCATACTAAAAATTCAAAATAACCTTTCTAATGATGTCTCAAATGACCACAGATGAGAGCTTGTGAGATGAAACTCAATACTCAACCCATCTGAAATTTGAGACAACTAGTATAGATTTGTCGTACCTAATTTTAAGCTTAGTACACCAAATAATGTACTGCTCTGCAACGTTGCATTGTGTATTAAACATTGACCAATTCTTGAGCAAAATTCAACACGCTTCCTAATTCCAAAAGTAATTACGATAGAATCTAAAATCAGGATCAAGTGCTCAGAATAGCACACAGCAAAAGTTTCCAGCTATAAATAACGCCTTCAAGGAACTCCTTGCTTGTTCCCTGTGCGCCATACAAAAGCGTCTTTGTGCAAATCATACTAGAATCGTTGTTATTTCCACTTTGCTAACAAGTGTGTAGCATAATGTATACTATTAGACAGAAAGAAGTAAGGATGAACACTACATTAATATAAATAAAATGCTCATAAAGAACAGAGAGCACAAGCTAAGATAATAAAATAATAAAGTTTGTATAAAGGAGGAGGTTTACAACCCGAAACAGTGGAGTTTTTTCAGATAAAGCCTTTAAAGCAACTAAACCACTAAACTATTATAGTGTATATATGCTATACACATACTGGAAACAAAAGGTAGGATGAAAGTATTGGTGAAGAGACATGCAAATGCAAGGTTCGCCAATCATGAAAAATGACCAGTCAAGTTCCACAACGGGGTAAAGTGGGGAGAAGATTGTAGTACCCACTCGAGATTTGGATCACGATTCGCCCCATTTGTATCTCTCCACGCTTTTCTACCTACGATCAGATGGAAAATCCTTCGACACGATCCGGAGGATTGCAAAAGAGCTGAAGAACAATTCATCCAGACACGTCGGAGGAGAGCTCAGATGGTGCCGGTGTCATGCCATGTGGAAGTACTAGCTCTTCATTTGTTCAAAGTGAACCACCAAGACGTTTCCTTCTGTTTCACTGTTATAATACGCAGTAACGACGTAACACAGCTCTGATTCTTGTACGTGAATGAATTCAATTTGTTTCTTGAGCAAGGGAATAGGACGACATGGAGACATTATATTAAGAAGAAAAGAGAAGAGTACAAGAAAAGAGCGAAAGACGTTGGCAGTTAATTAAAGATCGGACCAGATAGTTACACTGCACCGGACCAATTTTCCCTCGCAGTCAACCAAATCAGGCAGGCATCTGCGTCTGTTCAGTCGTCATTTCATGGAAAGTATAGGAAAAGGCCTTTCTCACCCTGTTACAAAGTTTCAACGCGTCATTTGCTACTTTGAATGACGAAAATTTTCGAAAACCTCTTTCAATACTTGGCTACCGCACAAAAGGAAAATTGTTCTCCGAAAAATTCCTTCATTGTTATAAGTAAGGAAAGTTTAAATCCCAGAGTACTACGTTTGAAATAGCATTTGCTTTGAAACATGTTAATTTATAGAGAGTATACTTCTTTTTTTTCCTTATCGGAATTGATTACAGTTAGTGCAGCGATAAATTATTGCACGAAATGAAGAAAGTGTGTTGCACATGTATACAACATCCAAGAAGCGAGAAGGAGAATGAAACATGAAAGACGTTTGTCTTAGGTCCTAGTCTTCGTCTCCAAGTCCAGATAAGTGTGTGTGGGTGGGAAATGGAAGAGTAAAAAAGTAAAAAGGGTCCTTGGGAGCCAGGTACAAATGCATTGATCCTCAACAATGTGAATTCCATTTCAAAAAGAAAGCAGAAGCCGAATGACGAAAGACAAACAGAAAGAAATTAGTCACACTACAAGTCGCACTCTAATTAGACGAGTTTTAGAACAAAGCCATTAATTCCATCCAATCAGATGACCTTTTTACATGTGCACCCTTGTCAAAGACACAAAAAAAACTGTAGAAGAAACTACTGAGGAGAAAATAGGAGAGTGGAAAAAGAATTAGCAACTCTTTGGACGGACTACTGCTTGACTGAATAGTTTCCGGAGCATTTTTTTGTCTCTTTCCTTCTCGGCTTGATATTCGTTAAGTTCTGGTTGGTAATTTACGATGGATGCAGTATATAATGTGCTAGCTACGGCTGGCTGTTGTGTGCGACATGCGACAGCTAGAAGTGGCAAAGCTTACGTCAAGACATTGTCGCATTGTCAGCTGCTTTTTGCACATTCCGTCCCCTGTGCAAAACGTCGTACGCTCGATTCGCAAAGAAGCATTACAAAAAGTGCTTTCATAATATGCTTTGTAGTTTGTACTTTGTAGTTCTTAGTGCTCTTCCAGAGCAGAGCTCTATTCTATATGTATTCCGAGAGATGGAAAAAATCCTATTTTGAGATTTAGAACAGCTTTCATCACGACCATGATACTTTTTGCCACCGTGTGACATGAAGAATACAAAAGTAGCCGGCCAATAATTTCTTCCTGACTCATATAAACAGCTTGAGAAGAGAGTGTCATCTCCCCACGTACTCGTGGTATGCCGCTTCCATGCCTGTGGTTTACAACATGTCGTTAATTTCACCGGGACTCCTGCTGGCTTCATTTGACGCGCTTGTCAACCACAATGAACATATGGTTCTTCTTCCAAATGATAACAACGAACAACCCAGTCTCTCGTGAAACAAGAGAAAGTCTCATAATCTGTAACAATTCAGCAGGACTGACAGCTTTTTCCAACACGTTCATATCGTTTTTGTTTTTTCGCTGTAACTTTGATTCTCATCCTTGATACTATTTAGTTAACAAAAGGACCAAAATCACCGAAACTGAAACTCATTATTCCTGATCATATTGTAGTACATAATAAATTATGTAATGCTAAGCAATGCTAACTGCTAACCATATATACGAATAGTACGAGTACGAGCATCAGGATCAGACCAATCACACGTTTAAGAGCCATTTCAATTGAGCAGTGCAATGTCATCAACGCCCATCGTGAAATCGTGATTCGTGCGATTTTGATTGATAAGTAGAGGTTAATTGCGCGATGAAAGGTGAAAGGATGCAACATGCAATACTTAACTGTAAAACGAACAATGAACTGATATACGAACAATTGAACTACTATACATAACTTAAAACATATTTAGCCGATTTTGAAAATATACGAAACGGAATCATTCAAAAGCACACGTACGCGTAATGTAGAGAAATGTGCTCAAGATTTATGTTGAAGAATGAAGATGACTACCGTTTGCGGGTGTCCTCTAAGGCTAAAACAGCAATCTGCGTCGCCGCTTTGCCAAACTATTTATGGGCGACTCCGTTGAGATGAAGTCTCGTAATTCTCCTTGGATTATCTGTGCATATCCGGTCTCATACTAGTCGCCTAATGACCAGAGTCCTTTGAGTACTACTAATCGCAGCAGACTACTTTGTTGTAAAGGCAGTTTCATCAAGGGAGGATGATGGCACACGCTCTTGGGTTTCCATTTCACCAATAGTGTGTGTATTATTAGGAGAATGTGAATTAG
>JABASF010000261.1:0-50604 GCA_019776145.1 Harlomillsia oculata | reverse complement strand
AAATGATTGAATGAATTATTTTGAATGAGTGATTTTCTCTTCTCGAGTCGTGTGGAAGCAATTGGCAAGGAAAAGAAACAAGTGACCTGATGATGCTGATGGTTGATGTTCATTCTTCATTCCCATTTATTGTGTATATAAGTGATGAGATGAGGTATAGCCACTTGAGGATCGCGTGATGGTCGCACTTGGCTTTTGATGCACAAAATTTTTGATTGAAGTGTTGGAATTAAAATAATTGGTGGCTGTGTTCATCTTCTGTGCGTCGGTGCATTGTGGAAGACAGGTTTAGGGCTCCTGCCTTTGCATTTGTGTACTTATTACCTTCGCTTCACTCTTCATTTCATTTCTTTTCTCATCTTGTACTCTTCTAACGTGTGGACTAAATGGCATTTCAGCAACATTTCCTTTCCAAATTCCAATACAGCCTCATTTGTTTTCAAAAAGTTTAGAGAGTCATCATCACGTTTTCATATCATTATTAAGTACAAACAATGCTACACCAAAATATGTTCAGTCTCTGTACATTTGTACAATAGTAGCGCAAACTCATTTTCATCTTGTGTACACTCACATACGGTACTTTATACAAATAATGACGTTCTTTATTGTCCCATATTGTGAAGGAATTATTGGCACGTACACACAACCGTTTTTCATATGATGGATGTGGAAATAAAGGTATGGGTACAAGTTGATGGCAAATGGCAAAACGGACTAATGAGGCGTCCTGTGTCTTGTACTCACATTTGGTACAGGTAAGATAATTAACTTGCGTGTTATTTGCTAATGTCAGTTGTTTAGTATAAAAGGTTCACTTTTGGTGGTTGTGTGTGATTGACGATCTACGGAGACGATCCAAGAGTGTTACTTTCGATGAATTCGCATTACTTTAACAAAAGACCACCACTCACACACAAAACATGTAGTAAGAGAAAATGAACAACAAGAAGAATAAACAACCTCCGTACTACACACACAACAAAACAGCACAAGACACACACACACACGAATCAAATGTATAGGATGACGCTGACGATGATGACGGTATTGGGAGCTCACCTTGTCTTGTCATTTTAATTGCTATTCGCATTAAACTGCCCACTAATGGACTCTACTCCAGCTCATTTACATACAAATATGAACTGAGTGAGCTAGATGACCACGATGACGACGTCGACGACTACAACGACTCGTCAGCTTTTTCCTATGCATTGTTAAATGCGTGGTGACATTTCAACTTTGTATGACTACAAAAGTCTTTAACATTCCTGCCTACCCACTTGAACGAATTGCTGAGCAAATTTGTTCGCACTCACTCATTTGACGATTCTGTAGAGATCGGTCCTTCTGATTCTGATCTGCTTTTATAATCGTAACTGGATTCCTGATGTCATTTGTTTCTTTGCCCATTTAATGGTACTTTTGCATTGTCCTCCAAACAAACTATATGTGCAGTACACAATAAAAATTTAACGAGATCTGAAGAACAGCCAAAAGAAAGAGGATAATCCAATAGTATACACATAAAAATAATGATCTTTTCATTTTCTTCACACTGCTCCTGTTTGGCATTGATATTTCATTGTTTACATGATAAGAAACTGCCCATTAAAAATAAATTTTAATAATCTGACGTGAATTTTTTTCCAAAGTTGTAAATGAAAGGATGCGGATTTTGTAATAGCAGTAATATTGAAGAAGAAGTAACACAAAGTAAGTAGTAATAAATGAATTTGCTCTAATGACTAATTATTAGTGTGGTGCATAATGAAGCTACAACTGCAACTTCACAAGATAGAGATTTGAGAACGGGAAGACAGGGAGTGCAGAGTGCAGTGTATCATAGTAGCGGGTGCTGAAGGGCACCACGACGTCAAAAAAAGTCGAGGTCCGCAACTCGACCACGTCAAGTTTTAGTGGTTTTTTGGGAGGAAGACAGGCATTTGGATAGAAAAATGCACAGCAGCCAAAGAGCCTCAAGACAAAAGGTAGGCATCATGTGCGAAGGACCCGTCACACACAAGTTAGTTGGAGCAAAGTAGAAACAAAATTGCTATACATTGTGAAGTAATAATAATTAGTTGCAACGAAGTTTGGTTGAGATACTTTGCCTGTTTTTTTTCTATTGACGCTTGCTTCGAGGGATCATCGTTGCTTTGTCAGTCACAAGTCACAACTTTTATAATGCATCTTATAGGCAGCTTTATAAGCAGTTGGACTTGTATACACTATAAACTTCTTGACTACTATAAAAACGTAAGAGGACGACGACGGGAAAAGTGAAAGACAACTTGAGTGACTGACTCGTACAGAAATTACCTTTCGCATTTAGGAAAGAAGATACATTGCAGTTGATGTTGTGGTCGCACTGGCTCCAATGTCCAATGCAAATGGAATGGATGAGCAGAGAATAAAACAGAAGCTGCTTCCAACAACTCCAACTGCTTGCTTTGAAATAAGAACGAAAGACGTAGAAGATTTGATTCTTGACTGAAAATGCAACAGTTTCTTTGAGATGTGATATTGTCTCAAGGAAAAACGTTGGTAGTCTTGTTCTGTTGAGTAGCATTTACTGAGAGATGTGATTAGAACATGAAGAACAACGACAACTTACGACGACGAAGACGGGATGTTACAACTTACAACGGCGGCATACGGAGACAATATTCAACAACACTATAATACTGCGTAATGCATCAGCACAGTAGTCAGTAGTGGAAGGAGAAAATACGAAAAAGGCTCTTTCTTTTGGATTAATGTGGATGAAACACCAAGCACACAACATGCATGGGTCTCTGTGACTTGAAACTAGCATTAAATGTTAGTTAGCAGTAGTGTGAGTGTGAGAAGAAACCAGTTTGTTGAAAGGACATTCTTGTGGAGAATTTATTGCTTTTCGATTACCTACGCCAAATGTCTGCAAAGCAGCTACCTGAATTGGGAACCTTCCGTCTGGTCCGCCTCACCGAACTCATTGTCACTGCCACATGATAAAGCCTCAACCTATGTTTTACATCATCCACTGCCCACTTCTGCCCTTCGTCTTTTCTCACTTGTCCACCACAGTCAACCGCCAAATAAAATCTATATACTTGCACCAAACCCTCACCAGTTTCCCTAGCTCCTCATTATTGTCACAGTGTGTGCACAGTGTACATACAAAACAAAAAAATCTTGTTTCAAATTTATGTCCATTTACTTCCACACGGAATTTGACCCCGCACTTTTGCAGGATCTCATCATTTTTATTTTTAACTCGACTCTCATCTGCCTGGGAACAAAGCTTTCCTGGTGAATGTTTTAACTATACTGGCAGTAAACGTTTTGTACAATGACTTGCTGGGTTTTCTGGAAATGCATTTTCTTTGGAAATCTGTCTGATTTCATTATTCGGAAATTATTAAAAAGAAGGAATAATTAGATTTCATCCCTCCAAACTTGCCAGGAAAAGGTTCGTGACCCAAGACAGAGAGCAGAATGAAGGTGCAAAGGGGCAAACGGCAAACGTAGTGAACTTAAGCAGCTCAACATGATGCGCTTTGTAGCTGGAAGCCTTTGGTCATGATCGCCTTTGATGTTCTTGCCACCAAAGGAACTCGTCAGGAATCCAATTCTAATTACTAATTACCGTAGTTGGGTTCGAATGCTCTTACAGTTGTCCGTGTTCTTCTCAGTTCAAGCAGTCTTCATGTGTTCCCTCTCATCCTAGTTCTCACTTCATTCTCCTCGTATCATTCCTTCTTCCTTCACTTAATGCTTTTTTTCTTCTTACTTGCATCTTGTTGTTGTGCATTTCTAAGTCACACACCATCGCGGGGCGCACCGTCACGTCGTCGTAACCATCACATTGTCATTTTAAATGCCTATTTTATTCCTATCTTCCTGTAGAAAATTTTTGTAGCAGGGATCATCACATCACGTCTCTAAACCAGAAAACACACGTTCGGAGCAACAACGCTGAATGCAGTGTCTCGAAACCAATGATGATTTAATAGGAATGACTCGTACAGTGTATAAGAAAAGTATGCAGTGTGACATGTCTCGTCTACTGCACAACGCATTGTTAAGTTCATTTCAATAAAATTCATATTAAGATCCACTTAGCATTTTACACGCAGGACTTGTTGATTCGCCTCTCAATCCTTCCCACCTGACCGATACGTTAATCTAGTGGTTCTATAATGGACATAAGCCAATGACAACTTTGTCGTCGGATACAAACACTTATACACATACGTATGCGTATACACGTTTTAAGAAGATCATGTGGATGGAGTTATACAGCGGCCTTTTTCTTTCTTGTCTTAGGCAATTACGCGAAGCAATCTCAGCATCTCCCAAGAGTCGTCTTCACTTAAGTGAATAGCTACTGGAATAAATCCATATATGCTTTTACTTTTCGTCGTCTTCTCAAGTTTTTCATACGTCCTGTCAAACCATCACAATACGCAATAAAGCTTCCGTACAATGATAATATAGAAACGTTCAAATTTTCCATTTATTTAAGAGCCGTAAAAAATTGTGCAGTCCAAATTTGCATTCTTTTGAAAAACAATTATTAAAAATCCTTAATTTCATTTGCGATGGTGCACGACCATTATTGCAACTAACAATGATCATTCTTTTTGTTTGAGAGACAAAGCTGACTGGACCAAATGAAATAACGCAGCAGGACGAAGCCTCAATGTTCCTCACTCTGTGATCATGCCATATACATGTCAAATAAAGAAAAGACCTCCGCCTTTCCTTTTGGCTTCAATCAATCTCATTAGAACATCACACACATCGCCCATCTAAGATCTAAACCTCAACTTGTTTCTGTTTTCCATTTTTTGCCTCTCATTGTTTCTCAGTGCAAACAAATAAATAAATGTTTAAAAATCATGCAATTGCATTCACAACAGTTATTCGGCAGTGCATTAAATTTCTAGTTTTTCATGAGCAAAGTTTGAAATTATGAAAACCCTTGATTTTGATCATTATTAGGGAAAATGTTGCCTACCTCTTGGAAGTAGCCACACGAAACCTTCACAAATACCTTCACATACCATTAAATATACATTATTTATTTAAGCCGTAGTGTATCCAATTCCACAACGCGCAGAGCTCGTCCATTAAAACTTTTATTTAAATGCAAAAGTGGAAGTGCCCACTCATTAGAATTAATGCATACATTGTATCTATAGCACCTCAAGGAAGAAATCAAGTGGATGGAGCAATCAGCAACGCCCATAAGATATTTTAATTATTTTTTATGTTACTTGTGCGTGGGTCGATTACGAACATCTTCAACTTTGCATACGAATCTCGGAATCCCAACTTTTCTTATACAGCAAGTTGTGGGGAAAAGACAGGAGACAGACGCAAAATGTAAGGAAAATGACATTTGAAAAATAAAGTGAAAGCTGTCATCTCATGACATGACACACGGCACATGTCACCATGTCACATACTAATTTTGTGTACAACTCTTTGTTTTCGTATGAAAATGTTTTATTGACCTTTTTGTTGGTGTGCAGTACTTTCTTCGTAGTCATGTTTGTTTTTTTAAAGAAATAATTAATTATCATTGTTGGTTTTTGTCTCTTCTGTCGTCTTAAGAGCCGACACTGTATTTTTTGACCTTTTAGCCAGCTTTGTTCCGAGTGTTGTTTGTTGTTACAGCCTTTGGGCATTTTGAAGAACGTTGGTTTTTGTAAACGGTCACACACACAGACAAACAGTCGACAGTTGACTTTAACTGACTCAACTCCTTCTTACCTTTTTGTATTTTACTACTACAGATTGAAAGCAATAGAAACAATGTTTTTTCTACTGGTCAGCAAGGAGAACCGAAAGACAGAAGACCGAAGACGAAAGGAACAAGAGAATACATTACATCTCATTAGGAGTCCTCGCCCCAAGACTTGACATTAGATTGGTCCATTTGTACTACACCTTTGGCATTCACTAACTTGCTTTATAAAATTGTATTTAGTTGCATTTGCAGTACACAACAAAACAAAACAAAGGGAAGGCAGATGCAGACGGAGGAGCGAGAAGTCTTGCAATGTGCACAAGATTTTGTTTGTATATTATATTATAGTGTACTGTGTTCTGTGATGTGACGGCAAAGGCACGGCATAGCATTGAAGAGGAGACTCAACGTTGAGATGAGATGGATCGTCCAAAAAGTGAGTATACTAGTTGATAGTGAGCCTAAGGTGATGCCGATGCTTTGCAAGATTCCTTTCTTAATTGCAAAATGATGTTGATCTAATTGGCCCTGTTCGGAGATACTGATACTACTAAACTTACTTGGCTACCTGCGTTACCCCTTTTATCATCCAGTCCAGTTTTCTTTTTTCATTATACGACTTCATCCTTCTAATCCACAAACTTTGTGTCTTTCTTATTACACAACTCACAACCACAACCACAACTTGCATTACTATATGTTAAGCATAGGAGACGCTCTATCTTTTACAGATGACACGACTTATTATATTCTGTTTCTTCTTAAGACTACTTCAAACTCCTGCTTCTGTGGTCGTCAATGAGCCTTTCCAGGTGGTTTTTACAGACTGGCTGGCTCATAGTATCATCTTTATTGCTTTTGACTCTGTTTTCATTCTGCATCATAAGTTGAGAACTTACAACCGACAACCTAGTAAAAAAACGAAACCTCCTCCGCCTTTGGTTTATAGCGAACAACATGTCTTTGCTCTCGTTCAAGTCACAATTATTGAGACTCCTTGCTTCCCATATAATAATTTTTCCTTGGAGGGCATCATCCATTCAAAATGATTGACCAAGTTTGCATGCATTGATTAGCAACACACACTGTCATAAAATCTTATGGCTACCAGTACCAAAAAGTGGATGAATAAAGAGAATGAAAAAAATGGACACAGAACAAATTTATTGTACTTTACGTACGGGCACTCAACAGAAAAAGAGAAATGAATTTATTTTACCGGTTGGTGACTTTCCGATTTTTAACTCTATAGGTAAGTACTATTTTTTAAAATGTAGAATTGTTTAGATGACAGTTTAACAAGTCCCTGCTACATTATAAAGTTTTTAATTAATTACTTAAACTGCAGTTGTTGCATAGCAAACAAAGCTTCCTGGAGAACAGAAACTATTTTTTGTAGAATGTGCATGTAAAAATGTAAGTTGTTGAATTTTGCGACGACGCGACGGTTCACATGTAAAGTCATATGGTGAGTGCGCATTGAAATGTAAAGATTTAGACATGGAGAAGAATGAAAAAGAATGGGCATTCGGACGTCGTCGTCGGACGTAGATTGTTGTGGAAGGAAAAGCGTCACAAGTGGAGTGTAAGTTGTAAGTCGAAACACACATGTGCTTGTTTCTTTTGTGCCTACTGGTCAAACTGATTAGTTGGAACAAGTGAGGACAATCTACATAGACATGTCTTTTGGCTACTGGGATTGGCAATCCTGCTGGCTCCTGTGGCAGGCAGGCATATGTCGTCTGTCCAACTTGTCCTGTCTTGCCCTCCTTTGAACTTGACCAATTCACACTCAATTACGCACTTTTTGCACTTGTCTCTCTCTATGATTTGATCTTACTGATTAGATTACATCTCCTTTTCCCTTCCACTTGCTCGGTTACTTGTCCATCTCACATCAGGTATTATACGCAACTGCCCACATAAAACTCTGTGGATTGTGGACGTCATACAATACAATGCAATGTTAAGAAACATCCTAGTATAATCATTTAAGACGCAAATTGATGCTTTCCAGTGTCGTCCCTTCAAAACATTTCCATTTTTTATCGTCGTCATCTTCTTATATACATCAATCTTTATCTCTTTAACATCTTCGTTATTGTGACTTGGTGGCTTTCTTCATTCCTCCTTTGTAATACAGTCGTTCAACGTCTTATCATTTAGTATTCCATTGCATAATGTTAATAAACTGTAATTAATAACTCTTTTATTTGTATTTTTATTGTGAAATCAATCATTATTTTGAGACGGAATATGATTGAAATATAACCCTTGTGTCTAATACAAGTTAACAGAAGACTGAACTTGGTTATCTCACATGTATGGTTTATCAGCATGAGTAATTCCTGTTTAAGGTTTTTGAAAAGTCATAATCATCGTGGATCATAGTCTGAGCACAGGTTCTGGTTCATTGAGCACATCTCTGCGGAGTGCTCAACGATCATTCTTCATCCTCTGCTTATTCACTCATTTCATTTTATTGCACGACATTTTTCATTTTTACAGGAATTTTATATTCGTGTTCACATGAATATTTAAGAGGTTGTTACAACGAATGGGAATTAGTTGAGTTGTATGTTTGTGTTCGTCTCGTGGTGAAGCACCTGAGCCACAAGTTAGCTGCCCACTATATATCCAATCTCATTCGTCTGGATTTTGCTATCTGTATCTGTGCTCCTCACTGTTATGCACTCAAGTCCAATGTCCAAGTTGGTACTTTAGAAGAAGAAGACGACGCCAAATCTCATCTTGAGTCAAAGAAATTCGAGTCATTGTAGTAGTCCAAGTTAAGTAGACAGTATAAACTGCACAGTTTCATTTCAACTAAGGGTAATAGTATTCAGCCGTCCAGATTCCAGTTTGCCAAAGTGTGGGCAATTTGGACACAGCAACACTCCTCGCTTTATTTGACTTGCTTACCTGCTAATTTGCTTGGGATTATCCTCATAGCAGATCATTCTTAAATGGTTCAAATTTGCATGCATCCTCATTCTTATTACGTTCTTCCCATTCCCAACGACTTAATGGACAGTTCCATACAGGTTGCTTATATCATTGCAAAAAAAGTTTTTCTTCAAAACTGCTTACATGCTAAACTCATCGTTATCACTATGTTTTCAATGGCTTTCTCACTTGTCCATCTGTGCCTGCCTACGCAGAAAGGGTCAGCTAAGAGAAGAGGGAGAAAAAAAACTCTCAAAACGTATCATTACAACCAAGCCGATCATTGTACATTTCGTGAGTTTGTTGTACTTTTGCAAGTCAATTTATTTTGTATAGGACTTTTAATGTCTCTCACTCTGATTAAGCAGTGGATTCAGTACAAAATAATGCCCAAATGGGAGGAATTCGGAGGAAAATTTTCCTTTTGTCCAAACCACACTTGTAATTTTTACCGCTGTTTCATTTCAGCAGGTCGGGGAATTTTAAAAAGCATATCAGGTCAAAGCAGAAATCAAAGGTGTGTGAACGTTTCCCCTGTGCAAATATAATCGTCCAAAATTTTGCATTTCATTTGCAAAAAAGACCACGTTTTCTGTCTGTTTGCCTTTTCCAAACATAGACATTGTGCGAGAAGCAAGTCGCGTTTGGCTTTTACCTGTGGCGTCGCAAAAAATTATGAGCTTTTGTCTTTGCATAATACAAACGAAAGGTCAAATTTCCCCCTCTGTTCATTAAACGAATGCTGTTTAAGAGTCATCTAATACTGCTAGTTGTGTAAATGTGTATAAAGTATACGTGCACGAATATGCGCGCAATTATTATTGTCGATCATGTCATGGAATCCGCTCTTGGCACGGAGGAGACACGTTTATAACACTTTACGTCATCACCTTGTTCCCTTGACAGATTTTGCCAACAATAAAATTACACGTTTTGTTCCACAATGTGCATCACACCGAAGACATTTTCAACGCCACAATTTCTATATTATTAACATACCGTCATTTTCTGCTAAAATAATGGTATAAAAAGGAAACCTTGGTACACAACGAATGAGTGAGATTTTTTTTTCAAAAGGAAGGCCTTATAAATCGTCTAAATGTCATATTGTCCTTGGGCATTTTCACACTTCCTCGCGTTAAATTACGCCAACTTTAACTCGTAGCTCTAATTTATTCCTCTATCTCTTACCCTGTGAGAAATTTATGATGAACAAAATTGAAGGAAATTCCTGTTTATTTTACATTACGTGCCCAATGTTCAATCTCATTGTTTAAGTTTACATTTTCCAGTTGTACATGTATACAATTTTACAATACAAGGCATACAATTTTAAGGAATAATCAGTTGAATTCGTTTAATCCGTATGTTCAGTTGTACCACTTTTCCACTCCAATGTTACGTTGTACCTGATGAGATTGAAACTGTGAACTAAGCCTTTACATTTTTTATAGGTCATCAAGTCATTCGAACACATGAGTCTAATTTAACTGAAACGGTACATTTTTTGTTCAACGTTGTAAAAAAAGACGCTGAAATACTTCCAAGCGTGAAGCGAGCGTGAAGTAAAAAGTAGGAGTAAAAAGTAAAAACGTATTAGAAAACATGGACAGGAAAGACGGAACGGCAAAGGATGAGCGAACGGTTAGAGTTTAGTGGTAACATCGTAACATGTAACAGAACAAGAAGGAAAGGTATCAAAAGTGAGGTCTTCTCTAGGAAGAGCGAAGAGCGCATTATCAGCGTGTGAATGGAAGTGAAAATTTTATGGAGAAAGGACAGATTGAGCCAAGTGTTGTGAGATACATAAAGAGGAGAGGAGAGGCAAACTGAATGAGAGAAAAAAGACTTCATATTTGGCGTTGCTTGAGTCGTTCAGTGTTCACTTGAGTTCAGCTAGCTCAAATCTTTAGGAAAGTGGCGGGTCAGCCAAAAGAGCACGACAAGCCCTTATAAAGCCGTAATGCTAGGAAGAGATGCGCTGCTTTCTTGTGACTGTTGTGACTTTGCTTATGATTGTGACGACGAATTACATAGGAATGAAAGAAGGGATACAGTGATACAGAGATAAGAAGTATAATAGAAATAGTATATGGAGTAATATTAAAGCAATATTATGTTTTGTGGTATACTATGTTATAGGGGAGTTTTTTGTAAGGTTTAGACAGGGCAGAGTTGAAGTGAGATGGGAGTGCGAGTGCCACCCGGACTTTTTTTGTGAGGATCGACTCCACGCTGTCCCATGATTTGGGAAGAGGTCCTAAACGATTTCCGATGATGAGCGTTTCCACAAAGTGCTTGTAAAGTGTTGCACTCGTCGGAAGGGATGTGAGAGAACCCTCCTATAAATTGGATATCAGCTCTGTGACAAGTCGGAAATTGGACTTTTTCCCCGGGTGTGAGAGAGGAAATGAGCCCGAAACGGGTTTTTAAGCAAATTCTTATCAGGAACGACGCGGAGAGGTAGAAAAGGAAAATGGCGTGACACAAAGTGACAAAAACTTATAGCATGATGAGCTCATAATAATACAAAACGGACGACGACAGGCCAAAAACGAGACCCTTTCGTCTCTCACTCTCTTCAATTCACTCAGTTTGCGTTTGTGGTGTTTTTTCTTTCGTCTTTTCTCTGCTGCCACGACGCAGCAGCCGTTCTCTCATTCACATTGTCTTCATCTCCACTTGTTCCTTTTCCTCGTGGAAAAGAGAGAAGACGACGTCTTGTCTTCCGCTCTCATCCTCCATTCTTTCTCTTTTATATACATAAAATCATACTCTCACAGACTTTAACATGGCGTTTTCAGAACGAGACGACAGTCCGCATGCCTTCTTACTTCTTCCTCGTCTCAACAATTACTTCTCTCCATCCTTATTTCTCACATTGTTCTCTTCCGTTGGGTTCTTTATATACATTTTGTGTCTCTCCACACGCGTCTCCATTCTCTTCTCTTAATTATGGTTATCATCACTGGAAAAAGAGGCAAAAGGGGAGCGGAGCTCCTCAGTTAGCACTCACTTTTTCACTTATCTCCGCTCATTATCAGTCTCACATGCCCATAAAGGACGAGCTGGTATGATTCGTTCCTCAGGCGTTATATGAACACTTCTCATCAATCCCAAGACGACGAGGACGACGACAAAACCACTTCATTTTGTTCGTATCGCATTGTACAAAAATTCTGGGTAGTATGGTATAAATATGAATATTTGTATACATTTTGGTACGTTTATGCATTACTTTATTCCGTAGTTCCGTTTCCCCTTCAAAGAAGTAGCATTATTATAAATTCCAACTTCCAACTCGAGTGTTAGCACTTATACGACTGTACTCATTATTGTGTCCGGTAAGTCAAGGTATATTTAATTTTTCTTCTCACGCCGCCATAAGGAGCTCATTATGTCATACAATAATGCCTCTTATGTCGCAACAACGTGCGTATCCAGTAGTTTTGTGCAAAATTATTATGCTGTAGCTCGGTCTCGAAGAAGTATAATTGGAATCACACAACAAAGCCAAGGGATGAGGTTGAGTACCCGGAGACCAGGAGTGCAATGCACAAAAGCACGACCGGTAATTGAAAAGCACTGTCATCACTGAACCGGGGAAATGCCTTTAGCTGTCTGAATGCAAGTTGTCACGCAAAATTCCATCGACCTTTTTAGACAAAAGAACGTCTCGCGTGGGCAGCAACAATGAGCACACATATAATTAAAAGCAATCATGCACTTTTTCGTTTATGCGAATGTGAACAAAACGTCAAGAAGCACTTTTCGCTAAAATCATTTTTGGCAAGCACGAACCCTTTCAGAAATTTCAAACAACACAATATTATACGGCTAATATTATACTAGTATTTTATAAATAGTGAAAATACCAAACTCCACTTTGTTGAGGCTTTTGCTGGTATCGCAGTAATTCGCATAATATATCAAGCATTGAATCCTTGAAAGCTAAATAAAGTAATATAATATTCATGTTATGAAAGAAAATGGTTTTTGTGGATTTCACAAATGTTCACATGTTTAGGGACATGAATGAAAAAAATGCTAAACACGATGATTGAATGGGTACAATAAATGCATAAATGAATAATAAGATGCGGATGGATCAACAGGAGGAGGAGGAGGAGATGATGGAGTAAATCTGCTCAGCTTTTGGCGGTTGATACTATAATGTAGATGTGATGGCGGGTTGAGTAGAGATGTTCAAGAATGACAATGGACAGCTTTTTTTGGAGATCATAGAGTATATAGTGTCATATTTCCTAGAGATGATGGAAGGACTATGTGGTGTGGATGCGTGTGGAAAGATTGCTCGTGTCGTGTCTCATCCTGCAGCCGGAATCGCAATCAATAAGGCATGAAGGCATCTGTTTTTCTTGTGTGGGCAATTGAAGTGTCGTGCGTGAATGCCCTTTTCTTTCCCCTTGACTTCCAAAGTTTGACTACAATTTCTCTATTGATATGTCTGATTACGATTACGCACTATCATTTATATCATCGTCATCGTCAGTCAAGAGAATGATAATGTTGAGGTTGCGATGCGAGTTGCGACTTGAGACATGGAGAGCTTGGAGATGAAGCGGAGATGGAAAACCAAAGCCAAAGCAAAGCTCAGGCAAACGGGGAAGGAAGGGGAAAGTGCGTCACGGTCAGAGTCAGAAGACAGAAAATCCTTGATAGGATCGTTACAGTAAATATCAATATTTAGAATGTGATGATGCATAAAAATCCACTTTGGTGGCCCAGCCTACGTCGTCCAACGATAAATTTCATTAGGGAGGGCTAAATGATATGAAATAGAGGCCCCCATGGCTCCCCAGGGGTCCTATTATTGCCCAATCAGTCCAGACCCCTGCTGTCCCCGGAAAAACTCCCTATGAAATGCGCATCATATGCCATTTTTCCTCTAGGGGCTTCCATAACGTTTTTATTTATCATCCTCCAATCCTTCGCTCCATCTTCAAAGTCTTTTGCTCTCTTCTCGCGTCTTACTCACTCTCACCAACTTCAACAACAAAATATCCCTCTTCTTATGATACACAAACTCTCATACAAGCCAAAACCGTAGTCGTCGTCTGTTCTGCTTCAAAGTGAACCTTATCCGCACACTTACAATATCGTAATAATATACTCTACATAATACTTTCGTTACTTTCCCTATATAAAACATCACATCACCCTACTACTGCTCGTATGCACTAAAAATATGAAATCATCCGTATCCTTACAACAACTTGTCTTGTCCCTATGTCAAACTTGCTCTGTAGCTCAAAAATTGTTTTATTTACAGAGAATCTTATGCAACTTGTTCTTCTTCCTCTTGAGAGTTGAGACTCCCTGCCATTTGCTTCTCCGAAAAATGTAGTTCTATTGAGTAATTGTAATTGCTTGGCACGGTTTGAAATAATACAGTGCACAAAGCCTTTCGTTATGCATTACAACTTCAAACAGAGCCGTCGTAATGGCATTCCGCAACGACTAACGACTCGCGTGACTTATTCCAATACTTTATTATGAAAGCATTCATTTCTCCGCTAGCGGAATTTTGAGAAAAAATTTATATAACGTCTTAATAAACTCTATACAAACAAACTAACTTGAACACTTTACAAATCTTGCAGAATTAAATTGAAATGTCATTACTTTACAAGAACAACGATGAAAAAACATGGTAAAAATTAGTAAATCCCATAGTTCAATGAATTGAGGAAACTTGTCGTGCAGTTAAATGAAGAATACTGTAGTAACTTGTTTCATGAAGTTTTTTTTATTGTAAGTTGGGCAATGGAAAAAATGCGGGTGAGTTTGTTGATGAATGCTGATCATGCGTTAGAACTGCATTGAAAGCATTCCATAGTCAACATGACCTGACCAAACCCATTGAAAAGGAATGCAGCAAGCAAACTAGGTCTGCGTTCTTTTTGTGAGAGAGAAATACTTCTTTTGTGTTTTGAGAGTGACGAGAACTTGTGCATGAGAACCTTCACTTTATACGGTCCAATTCCAATTCAAATGTAACAAATTTCCGGAAATTGACTTGTGTGAGCGATGATGATGACGATGAGAACGTTTAAATGTATTTGAAAGCAACCGAAAATGCCTAGCGTCGTCTTCGTCAAGTTTTCAACCTTGGTGCACATGACTGAAAACAAGTCCACTTTTTGATTGTGTATATATGTACACAGGTGGAAGACACACAAGGAGGTAAAAGTGAATTTCGTCTAGTAATCATGAAAGCATCATCTCATCATTCTTTTTGAAACACGAAGAAATAAAATGCGCATTTTGTTTTCCACACAAGGAATGCAGGCTATGCAGGGTGAAAATGTGAGTTTGTGCATGTTTATGTTTTGACTACTACACAAACTTTATACCTTATTATAAATTTTTGGATGTAAGAGTAAGTATTACATACAGATACGCTGAGCAGTAGTCGATTTTTTTTTACAGATAATATGTTGATTCCATAAGTAAAAGAGAGAGAATGATGATCCACTTTTTTGTGTGTACTTGAGGGTGGCACAAGAGATAGAGGAGACGAAGAGTCGTTGCTATTGTCCTCATCACTCTTTGGTACCTGCTCCTGGTCGAGGCTCATTGAGTAATTTCATCCAATTAAATTGGTTCTTGGGAGATGGAAAAGCATTTCTTCCTGTGTTGGTCGTGAGTCCATCTGCAATCCTCCCCAACTTCACTGTAGGTAAGCATTTTGAACTTGGAAGGAGCAAAAAATTGAGACTGAGTGATTCAAGAGAGTCATAAAATTTGACTCTGACAGTCACTACTAACAAGGGTGACTTTGCCTCATCTTCAATGAGAAACGGCTACACTATTTTTTTCTTATACTTCCGATGCTAAACCATCATCATCATCAAGAATCCACATCTTGTGCATTTATTCCAGTTTCCAGTTTCCATTCTCCACTCTCCAATTCTTTTTTGGTTTCTTCTCCAATTTTGAATTCCTACAAAGTCACCATATTTTCAATCCCTTTCGTCCTTCCCCTGGTTAAATTTAATTGAGCACTTTGTTCGTTCCATCTACAGTACATTCAAATCAACACATTAAGCATGCATGCATGGTATTATGTAGATACAAAACGTTCAACACAACGTAAAAGGACATTTTCTCAAAATGGCAATAACTACTGCTCACTCATGACATCATGTCATTAGGCTTTTTCTGCTATAATGGGTTTTAGTGTTCTTCGAAAAAGGCGTGAAATGTTCCAGTAAGTAGTCCCAGTTTTATTTCCAATCTCAAAGCTTCCATTAGAAATTGTGTTGGTCCTTCCCTTATCGTCACAATAATTTCTATAGTTTAATGCTATATTTTGCCCAATGAGGTATTTTATTTGACACTTAGTCTTCCAGTGATTATCGGACCTTAGGAAAAATGAATGATAGGAAGGGACCAAGAGAAAAGAACATGGAATGAAAATTAGGCATCGTTAATAGCATCGTAGACCAGGGTGCGAATGAGAACAAATCATTTTTCTAATAGGAAGAGCTATGGAGGAAAGAAGTATTACATCTTCTTGATTTGATGAGAAAATGTACGTTTGAAAGGTCAAAAAGCCGTGCCGGCAAAAAGGTAAGTGGAGGCTTTTGTGAAAGGAAAAAGGATGAGTCTGAGAGAGTTTAATGAGAGTGGAAAGATTGTGCAGGACGACGACGAGGTGAGGTCAAATGATGTTGATACAGTCGTTAAGTTAAGATGAAAGACTGGAAAGACTACTGAGATTGAAAGCTTCTTCGGAAGCTTATGGAGGAACGAAGTAAAAAGGAGAGGCAGAGGCAAGTTTACGTATAACAATGTTGGCAGCGGAAGGCTGGTTTGTTGGTTGGTAGGAGAAGTGTTTTGGAAGTTTTTGGAAGAGCCAAAGGGTAATTGGGCTGGGCAAAAGAGGGGAAAGTCAAAGTGACCGCAGGCGATAAAAAGTGCCGTAATCTGGAGTGGAGATCTAAAGGTTGGGCAGGTGTTAAGACCCAATTAGCAGTGAAATATTGCTCCCGATCAAACTGTGACAAAATCGAAAAATGCTACCGGTTTTCCTCTCCTACTCCTCACAATGTTGTTTCGAGACAAATTTTAAAGGTGACGAGCAAAAAATGGAAGAGGAGAGAGAGATGTGGACGGGAGACCTCCAGCACTCTGGAACTCAGCTCTGAATTCAAATTGCTCAATTAAAAATCTTACGTGTGGCCGCGAGCCATGTCCCAACCTGCCTGCCCAGTCAAATGAACATCATTTGTTATCAAAGTAGTTGCTCCGAGTCGATAAGCATCCATCTCGTTACTCGCTCACTCAGCCACCGGGGTCCAACTCACCTCGTTTTGTCCACTGGATCAACTTTGTTACCTTTAGTAGACCTAGTACGACTTACGACTTTCGACTTACGACAACACGACCAAAAAGACAAGTTCTCCATTCTCAGTCAGTCTCACTCAATCTTATTTAACCATTCTACTTTTGCTACTGCAATCCTATGCCAAGCTTCTTCGTTGCTACACCAATTCGGTCCTTATGCTGCTCTCTCCTCGCATCCAGTTTAGCCTCAGCTTTATACATTTTCCTCTCCTTGACCTCGACTCGTTACTCTGTCACCACCATGCACATTCTTATTGTGGAATCACACTGCATTCTAACATTGGGTGACTTTAATCTTCCACGCGTTTATCTATCATCTGTCCCATCAATTGTTCCTCCTTTAAATTACTTTTATACTTTTACACTATTTTTATATACTGCACCCTCTCTTTTTATATAAAACGAGGAACTTTATAACAATGATCATTGTTAGAGCCCTACGACATCATGTTCCTACTTAACGAACGGAGCTACAGCAACACGGCAATTCGAACTAACTACTAGTAACTTTTGTCACCCTTTTCCCAAGACTTTTGTGTTCAGGTTCCAGTCCAGGGTGACCACACGGTTTTTCGTGTATGTAAAAGCTTTAGAAAAAATCAAGCACCCAACAATGGACCTTGCGCATCCAGTTTTAGAATGATGAGCAGCAATCAGCAATGAGCAGTGAGTGAGCACAAGTCTTTTAGATACTAACTAGGAACTAATCCTTTATCTTGTGACACTTACAATGAACGTGGTGTAGTCAAGAGAAAACAAGCAAGGAAGGAAAAGCGGTAGACGCATGGAATTGTTTGGAGATTTGGACTGACGACTGAGTGCGCTGAAGCAAGTTGTTATTCCACAACACAACAGCAGTGGCATGCGTGGTATTCAAAGGCACATTATCAAAAAAAGTCCTAGAGACAAGACAAAAGGACATGGATTCGTGGATTCATGGATTCGTGGATCCACTCAGTCTCACTCAGTCTTAACTCACTTATAGCCTGTCCAAATAAACCACTTGTTGTGTTTGACCTGACTGACTCGGAAAGGCAAAGGGTTGTTGGCTGGATTGAGAAGGAAGAAAGGGTCGCGCTTACTAAGCAGATGAGCAAAGAATGAAAAAAGGCTTGAAGATGAAGGAAGATTAGGACCTGACTGTTTGTTGTCCCGATGCAAGTGTCCAGGTGGACAGATTCGTCAACAAGACGTTGAAATCAGCAGGGATGTATAGGATGAGGTTTGAGGATGTCCCGACGAGATAAGAAATTGGTCGAGAAGGCTAATCAAATTGTGACAACGGTGTCGTGGATGATTATCCTCATCGTTCTCAACAAGTGGAGACAATCGCTCGACTCAAGTCTCAGTTGACAGGGGCCACCAGAGCGACAAGCCTGGGAGGGATGCATGCCAAAATTTGCATGGAGTGTGCGGCGGGGTGTGATGGGTCAAGTGGACTGCGGGTCGGGCAGGCGACATATTCATGGAGGGACCGATGACAGGCCCACCTTCGAGAACTCAGCGGGTTCTCAGCATTCTCCGACCTCACCACCTCCACACTGCACTATTCACAACTACATAACAACTTCCTCGACTCTCTCCGTTGAACAACCATTCTCATATACTCTATTGGTCTATACTATACAGCAACTTTACTCCCGACCATTAGTGCATTCAATTGAGTCTAAATGGAAACACAGGGAATGCAGGCAACAACAAGCTACAATGAAAAATTGAGCCCAGGGAAGATCTCGCAATCGTGATCTCTTCAAGAATTATGGTCGGGCCACAAGAGAAATGTGGGCGCAGTATTTCCAACCACTTCAATCCTAAGAAATAATCTTTTTCTTTGTCCTTTTCTTTTTCCATTGGTCAGCGTACGATTGAAATAAGGTTTAACGTTTCAAATTTCCTATATTATTGTTATTATTATGTTTATATTTATTTCATTTTTAGTAAAAAAAAGTTTGAATTGGATTTATTCCGTTTTCCTAATTTTTGACAGAAAAATTGCAAAGTAGGCAAAATCCTCGCGTATGCATGAAAATCGTTTTCTTTCAATAATTTGTAGAGTTCTTTTCAGAGCAAATCATGTGCACTGTTACTGTAGAACACGATATAAAAAGTGTAAACGTAGACATTGGATGTTGTATCCGAAATCCGACTACGACTGTGAGTCAGAAACGTACTTACTAGATATATAGGATAATTCTAGTAGTAAAGAGATAAGTGTGTAGTATAAAGGGAAATAGAGGAATTGTCGGATGCAGAAAGTGAGAGAATGTGTGGCCAATAGCGGAGACAAAATGGATGTAGAATAAACCCGGGGACGGGAAGCGCATGTCGACAAAATGTGTAGTAGTAGGCAGTTAGGGAAGCGAGAAGAGAAGGCAAGTATCAAGAGAGCAAATCCAACGCCTTCTCCGAGAAATTTTCCTCTCGGTTTTCCCCAATCTCTCCCGAGAAATGAGAGTCCCCGAAATTGAACTCTTCCACGTTCTTTTTGTCCGTGTGTGTGAGCTCCACTTTTATCTGAAATGTCTGCTTGACTGACTATTCTATGACGACAAAAGACTGCCAATTTATTGATTCTAATCATTTAATTTTTCAGGGGAGGGTCGGAGCATCACAGCATCACACCATCCTTCTCTCATTCCGTCCCAATCATTCCTTTCACTTTGCTCTATTTCTCTTCTTCTCGTCTTCTTCTTCTTCGTCATCATCATCATCATCATCGTCTTCTTCTTCATCGTCTTTCTCTCTCTGTCTGCTTTCTCCATTGTTGTCCACACCAACCAAACACCAATAAACTCATCTCACAACTACGACATTATGATACTTAATACTTCACAATGGTTCTATTATCTCTATCTCACCATCACGTTTCTTCCCACTACTGTCTCTTTTAATGTACAGTATAAAGTATTTTATACCTCATGCTTCTCGTTCACTAATAACTTTTCTTTTCTTCTAAGCACCTCACACTTTCAACACTTTTTTACTCTATAGGAAAGGGATAGCAATATAACACGTTCAAGGAATGCTACTGACTCATCTGTCACTCTGACTTAATGGTTCTTCGTGTCTTCATTACCTTACTCCTCCTACTCCATTTCGCAATACAAAGTTCAAGTGAGTTGGGTCGTGGGGAAATGCCTTTTAAAAATATAAATAATAGATTTTAAGAATTTACATGGTCGAAATTATGAAATAAGCATTTTACCATTGTTAGTTTTGTATAGGAAAAAATTGAATGATATGTAGTATTATGATTATGAGGAATGATCAGTGGCACAAGGAATGGGTGTCTGATCGGTGAAGCTATTCATGCCACGTTTTCACATCTCTTTTCTCCCTGTGTTCTTTCTGCCTTTTCATGTGTTCCTATCTCTGGTTGGCATCAGTGCATGTGCTCAGAGCAGCATGAGCAGCCTTCTCTTTGAAAACAGCTTCCTCCTCTGCTCTCCATTCACACGTAGACAATCTCATCTCTTAATACCATTCGCTACTATCCCAAACATTTTTGGGAGGGTCACCCTTCCAACGAGATGACACTTTCCCAGCCTCCCAATCATAAAATATAAAATGACATATTATTCCGTCGTGTAACAAAGCTCTAAACAAACTCATCATCATCTCGTGCACCCTGTGTTCCAAAATCCTATCTAAATCCATGTCCCACAACAAGGTTTATTCAGTAATCATTCATCATCATTTTATTGATTCAAAGTGTCTCTTTTGTAATTGCCATTGCAATATCTGTGAACAGTGAAATATACTCTGTGAGAGAGTGAAAGGAAAGAAAGATAGGAACAAACGGGATTGATAAAACTGCGTCGTTCGTCCTACGTCGCGTCGGTCGTCATGAAGGGATCACATTACATCATCAGACAAAGAGCAACTTTTGCTATAACAGCAGCAGCCGCACCGACAATCAACTCTCGGTTTATAATAGCCGTATTTATTCTATCCCATTCTTTCTAATCTTTCTGTTAACATAAAATTAACATAGACACAAGCTTTTTTGACATGGACAAGGCCTCGTGCACATTGCCGTGGACGTGTAAAACCAGGCTATTATGTACATCGACGGGTAATAATGTAATAAAGTATTAATGCTCGTGTGTGTGCAGTATGCAGTGAGCATGCTGTGATTTTTTTTTACATTTGATGCTTTTGGCTTTTCGGACAGCCGAACCTTTTGGACGTAGCGACGGACGACGACGTGAAGGAAGAAATGACTCTCTAGAAGATGAAACACACCACCTCCTCACACAAAATGCAGAGGAGAAGTCGAAAAAGCCACACTGCACTGTGTCGGTTTTCCCATGGATCATTTGACAAGTTATCTTTACCGGCTGATGTATGACGGCTCTTCTTCGGAGCAAGCGCCCATCTGTACACAATCATTTCTTCTGACCTCCTCACCTCACCTTCTCCACGAAAAAGGTGAGGCCACAATGCCAAAGCCAAATCATATGATATGAGCGCTACATTACAATCTTTTCATCCATGTCCACAAAATTGTGCAAAAAATACATCAAGCTCACATATGTATATTCGTTCCTAATAGTTTCTCGTTTGCTTTGCCTGCTGATAAGAAGAAATGACCCTTGTAAATTAAACTTGGGAGCAATTAACCTTCCACGATATTACCAATAGGGTTCAAGTTGAACTGACTGTGTGCATTTATTCTCTAGTCTTGGTCGACTCCAACTCACAATCAAATTCCATTGCTCATCATCACTGCATGCGAACGAACGTAGTAATCAGAGTCATTCAAATGTAAGTTGAAATTTATCATGAATAATGTCGTCTTACCCTATTATTTTTGCTTTGGTTCATTAATTAATCGTCCAGGATCAGAGCAAAACGTCACAGCTTGTAAACACATGTGGTCTGTGCTTAACTCTAAGGTTCAATGTCAAGTAGTCATTGAGAACTAGACTTTATGACCTCAACTTGACTGATATGTCCTGTCCACTGAACTTTAATGAAGCGTAAAACATCTTCCCATAAGATTTCTTCATTCTTCCTTTTAAACCTTGCATCTTTAGTTTTATAATCCTATTTTAGTCAACAGGGATTGATAATATAAAAAGTGACACTTTATTTTTTTTTGAACGAGAGCCACATGACATGACAGTCGTACATGACAATTTGACAATTTCATTTAGTTCTTATTTAACTGCATTTCACGGCATTTTTGAAGGCTACAAGATATTATAAAAAAGAGATTAAAAGACTGTTGATTCGTTCTTATGAATTTGTTGAAATGTGGGTTGCAGCAAGCAGCACTAATGTTAAGTATGAAAATGTTATTACGAAGATTAGGGCCTGAGCTCCGAGGAGTTCCACTCGGTTACACGTCAGTTTGAAAAGCCTACCTCACCATCGACCACTTTGTCGGCATTCCGCCCAACGACAAAAGGAAAGGAGTCAGTCCACTTTTTTTATAAAGAAAATTTGTGCCCCCTGCCGCCAGGAATATAAGTTTACGCCAAATGAAATGATGAAAACTAATCTCTTCTTTGTAATTTTGAGTTATAAAATACAAATGGAAAAAAATATTAAAACGTAATATGCGTGTTTCGTGTATTCCTTAGAGAAAGGAATGAGATAGTCGAGTTGAGAAAAAGCGTGTCTACTTGCTCGTCCCAGGACCAAGAAAGTGACCAAATTTCCTACGTCTACGTCTGCCGTATTGCTGTAAAGAATTGAGACAAGAAAGACAACAACTTTATTTTTGGCTTTGATCTCTTTCCTCGAGTCTGTCGTCACTCGTCTGAATCTGTTCGTCTGTCAGCATGTCATCACCTTTCAGTTTCTCCGCTTTTCTCTGCAACAGTCTCTTCTCATCCGTCTCCGTCTCTTTTCCTGTAGGGAAACAGCACCACATACATCCGACTCGGCGACCCAACTACTTTTTTCAAATGTGTTATTTTTACCTTTGAAGCACGTATTTTCGCTTTTGTCAACTTTACTGTTGATACTCAACATATTGCATTATATATGCTATTTGCCAAAATGCCAAAGTTATTTCATGACTCTTCCTCTGCGGAAAGAAACGACAAGGAAAGCTTGAACCGCGACAGGAATTCATAATTTCGTCATTAGCAGCTACTTACCACAGTCATTCATCTGCCATCACAACCCATTGCATTCTTCTTGGTAATTTCCATTACGTCGTACAAAATGCACATCTCGACTATAAGCATTTACGTCTCAAAGCTTTAGCTTCCTATTTCTAGAAATCACATTATTGTTTTTTGCTTCGAAACACTATTTATTATCAATTATCATTTTATCATGTACAACCATCAACAAGAAGTTACTATAAAAAAGTATATAAAATTGCATTGCCAAATATAAATGTTAGTCACCAATCACCATGTTGACAATTTAGATTGTATTGCGAAAATTACACAAAAAGTACTTTCGTGCAACAATTTATTATATTCAAATTATATTCCAAGTACATCGACATAGCAAATCCTGTGTCCATACACCCTTAATCACTGATGTCATTTAAGGAATGGGAATCGATGAGAGTCGGCAACGAGCATTTGTCACAATTACGTAGTTTGAGATGATGGAAAACTTGAGAAATGATGAACGGACTTGATTTCCAACATGATGTCTCATTATCCGGCCATTTCCAACACGAGTTTTCAACATCATAATTAACTCCTTCTTCTGTCCGACAAAAAAGTCCCTGCGATTCTTGCGTCTATGTGACTCCGTTACTAATAAAATTTGCATTTGCTTAGCTGTCCATATATTTATAAGATCACGTTTTTAATATAGGATATGATATATATGATATAATAATGTGTTCAAAACTTTTGAGGTTGAACTGTATAATCTGTTTAACAGACGGATGTCGAAGCGACCATAAATAAGCAGAGTATTCTCACCTGTTGACCTTTTCCATCTATGGCTAATTGATCGTGTAAATCTGTCCTCCTTCTTAATAAGCTGCGTGCATTGTATTATTATTGCGAGTGCGTGTGGTAATTATTCCATTTCCCATCCCATATAGTAATATTCCGAAAGATTTGTGCTCTCTCGAATTTTTATCAGTGAGGAGGGTCCGACTCATTCCGTACCGTCCATTTTCGACTTTAATGTGTTGAGAACACCCGCTGAACTCTAGGAAACAAATGTGGCACATTGCCGAAATATACTCAAATACCTTTTTGAATAAACTGCGATGATGGTGGTTTTTTAAGTGGTCATACTATGATAAACTTCAAAGTATCCTTTACACAACTTGTTGTGTTTTTGAGTTTGAGAGTGCCCGTTGTGTCTTGCCGAGAGAATTGTTATTGTGCCACAGCGTCTGTGAGTCATAATAACCAAACAACAACGGGATGAAGAAAACCTCCCTCGTCGTCTCGTTCTTTTGACCCTTTGCTTGTCGAGGTAACAAATTAATGGAGCCTTTGTATCTTGTGTCTTTGACTCTCATGAAAAATGCAGAAGAATCTAACCAACAACTAGCCAATTTGCAAAAAAATGAATTCTAAACGCGCTTTCTGAAAAAGATGATCTTGTAAAACAAGGAATTTCATTAGCATTATTCCGCCCTTTTTTACATTGTTAAACCGATGAAAACAAATTTGCATACTACTGAACTCAATTTTGAAAAAAAACATATTTCAATGGATAATAGTTCTAATAAACAAATTTAAAAGTCCTAAGAGTCTGCGAAAATGGATGATTGTAAAGAAAAGACT
This sequence comes from Harlomillsia oculata, assembly GCA_019776145.1. Classification (NCBI taxonomy): domain Eukaryota; kingdom Metazoa; phylum Arthropoda; class Collembola; order Entomobryomorpha; family Oncopoduridae; genus Harlomillsia; species Harlomillsia oculata. The sequence continues at coordinate 25,824 of JABASF010000261.1, read as the reverse complement.
TACTTAGACTACTAGCTTTCGAAGAAGTTGTGGATCAAATACACTAATGGGAAAAAGTACTACAAGGGGGTATATTTGAGTGCTGACGAATGATTTGAGGGTCAAAGGTTGAGGAAACATGTGTGGAGCACCAGTGCTCAACTTAAATCGAATCAGATCAAGCATACAATACAAGGTGATACTCAAACTCATCCTACTCCATGTCACACTTCTCGCTTGACCTAAGCCGCATAACAAAACATCATTAAAATGTTTTGTTACAAGTTTCTCACTCTCTCTTTGAGTATCAAATTTCAACCGTTTACTTATTATCATATTCAGGACAAGTTGGTTTGGGGTAGAGAGAAAAGGCTCAACATGTTTAAGTCTGCCCTTTTTGAGTATCAAATTTCAACCGTTTACTTATTATCATATTCAGGACAAGTTGGTTTGGGGTAGAGAGAAAAGGCTCAACATGTTTAAGTCTGCTCTGCCCATGTGTAACTCACTGAATGAAGTCACACAGCAGAAGAGGAAACGCTTGTGGAATGAGTAAAACGATCGGATCATCCCATATGATGACAAACCTAAAACCTTGTCCTTTATTTGCTTTTTGGTCCCCATCCCGAAACATGTAAACTTTGTCACTTTGTGTCAGTGTCGTGTAAAGTAAATGATGATATAAGCTAGCGACTGACTGTTTTTTCCGTGCTCTGTGGCATACGACAAGTTTGTCAGGTTTCTGTTTGTTAACCCATGTGGAGAACAACGTTACGAAAGGGTGCCTTTTGGAAAAGAGTCTTAAGGAGACTCCGTGGAACCGTATGGAAAGTGGAACCTCATCTTTCGGTTCTGGCTTGAGTTTTAAAAGGATAACATATTCGATATTATGTATTACAAAAGTCAGTGTGTTCACAGAAATTGCCTTGTGATGTGATGAGAGTGTGTGAGTCTCATTTGTAACTCATTTAAAGGAAAGGGGAGACCGGGAGACCGGAGGAGGAACGGACTCGAAATGACTGAGAGATGCTGAAGGAAGTTATGGTTTAGAGAATCTATATAGGACGGATTATATAAGTGATTCAAAAGAAATTCTTTAGTTTTTGAGTTTCGAGGACTGTGTGACGGTTTAGTGTGGTGCGTGTGTGCCTATTAAAAATGTGTGGATGCGCCCACACGGCTTTTTGGGCTGGGAATCAGAAGGAATGTGAAATATGTTGAGCGCTAATGACTTTCCTCTGCCCGTAACCAAAATATTTTTGGTTGGCCTGTCTAATGCTCCACAGCTCCACTCTCAGTTTTCATATGGGCCGGGAAATCATTTGACAAGAAAGCAATTAGAGTCTCCCTTTTCTCTTTCAACCACTGTGTGCTCCTGTTTGCACAAAATGTCACGGAAGACAGCCACAATGTAAAAGCAAAGGTCTATATAATAGTAAAATAGCTAGTCTTGACGGGTTACGAACACTACACAAACTCATTAGTGACTCTTTTGACGTCAATTAGTTTTCGCTAAATTAACTTCAAGGGATTCCAGCATGACGGTCTCGTTAGATTTCCTTTTGCACTCATTCCATAGACATTAGTCAATCTCCTCCCATTTTGGCTTTAGTGCCTATTTGCTTCTCGATTATATTATAAGGAAGATTTCTCATAAAAGTCAATTTTCCTAAAATTCATTTTTAGACTATTGAGTTTCTCCGACGTTTTAATTCGTTAGGTATTTGTTTTTGGTACGTAAATCCGCTTAGACGAAGCTTTCATTTCCTGTTTGTTATTATTACGCGGATTTATAGAATTGACTATCATGATTTCATTATTAACGTTTCACAAAGTAAGTATTCATGTAAACTCTATACGTTTGATGACAAACGTAGCACACTGCAATACATTTTATGAGCCAATTTTGCTCATCTCCCTTGTGATTTCACATTTCACATTATCCCATTGTGTACAAGTTGTCTCGACAGACAGACCACACCAAAATGATAACGACATGGATTGAAACAGGAGATGAAAGAAGAACACGTAAAAAGCATATGTTGTATATAGCAGGGATGTTTGGGATTAATCAAAGTCTTTCCTTTCTAATGAACCCTTTGTAGATGAGCAAACGTCAACATATTATATAGAATGCAACCGTCGTTATCGTCTCCATTCGCATTCGTATTCACACACGTCCAATCTACTCAAATCACTGGACTTTTAATACATACTTTCATTGTCATTTTGACTTTCTGGCTGACATTTCGTATGTGTCTGACTACGCGCTATTTTCACTCTGACTCCCCATTTTCAGTCTCAAAGTCAAATCTAATAACATTAAATCCCTTTTGAAAACCACAGTCGCCATCATTTTATCTCGTAACGACACATTCAGGATTCATTCATGTTGTACTGGTAAAGTTATTTAATTCTCTGAAGATTACTATTTACAGCTCATACAACACACTCATTTGAAAATAAACTTTGGTGTTTCATTGTTTTTATCTCTTATATTTCTTCCCTTCGTATCGTACTATAGCACTTTATAACAAGATTTACTAAAATACATTAGGCTTACGAAACAACCCTTTTTACAACTATGCTCCTTCAAAATGCGTGAATGACGAAAAAAGACATAATATTCTGCTGAAATTGATGAAACTCATTGTCAATCTTTCAAATCCCCATGTAACCTCAACCCACATAAACAACCCACACACGCACACGCCAAGCCATTCACAAGTTTTGATCCTTTTTATATGTGATCCCCCAAAGTATAGAGAAATCTATAATTGAATTTATGACACTGTTACATTACATTTTCACTCAGGTTTATGATTCTGGAAGTTTAAAATAGTACTTAATTTCCAATTATTTGTTTATGATTCCCCTATAACTTGTAAACAACAACGGCCACTTCACACTTTCAAAACACATAAGAGTAATCTCCCTTTTCATTCATTCATGCACCTTTTCAAAAGAAAGTAAAAAATTTTTTTTGTTGAAGTGGAAAAGGAAGAAGGTACTTCAAAATTCATTCAATTTTATTGCTCTTCATAAAAGATGAAGAGTTGATTCATTGTAAGACGATTCTTCAAGAGTCCATTTCCCGTAAAAACATCTTTGAATTTCTGTGGTCGTAATATAGAATAAAAAGGAAATAACAACCAACTTACAATTTTTGAAAACTTTAAATTCAAACAGGCGGAAACCTTATGAAAAACTCCACCTATGAGAATCGTTAAGTCTGTCTGTCCTCAAGATTCTTTTCCAAAGTAAAAAAGCAGTTTGGAAGTTTTAAAAACATGAAACTATATCATCAATTCAGAAAAAGAAAAATGCAAAGAATGAATAACAACTTCATAAAAAAGTGTTGTACGCAACGTGTAACTTGAACTTTGATACTTCATCGATGTCTCGTATGTGTTAATACTAGCATCGCATGGAAGCTGTGCTCTTGTCCAATTGAGAAGACCAATTTTTCACAGTTTGTAGAGATATGTTAAATAGATGTCTGGGCGATAATGGGACAAAGGATTGATTGCTCTCTGTATCAGTTGTGTGTTTGATTGATAAAGTGCTTTATTGTGACAGTGCATACACTTGAGAATTTTTTGTGTGTGTGGATACATGCCCTTCTTGTCTTCCTGCTCCTCCTGGATCTGAGTCTGGCTGTGTAACATAACATGGTCTATCCAATGTAATGGATGGACATGACAATTCACAAGGTGCTATGCTTCAGAAACACTTTTTATCTTATTTGAAATAAAGTCATCAGAAGCTTCACAAAGTATCGGCAAATTCATTTATGCAAGTGTATTTTTGAAAGATTTGTATTTTTAGTATTTTAGTGAGCTGAATGAAGCCAAATGTAATGTATACAGTGAGCTCTCGTGGTATTCAATATGAGACATTAGTAGAAAAACAAACAACGTCGAGACAAAATGGTCCAAATTCTCAAATAATGTACCCTGCAGAGCAACAATTGAATTGCCGTGGCTGAAAAACATTGCACGATCTGTGTGCTTGGCTGTCTCACTGAGTTGATAGCTTATTGACTAGTTTAAAGTTCCTCCATAGATTAGAGGAGACAAGAACGCCAAGGGGTGTAGGCATTGTTCTCTTTTCACCGACCACCAAAGCTCTTGTATTTGTTCAAGTCCTTCTCACACAAATGTCTTCATAGTCTCATCAATCTTATCCTACTTGCACTCTGCATGGAATGAATATCACGGAGATCACGACACGAGCATTGGGGATGATGATGCCCTGACCTCAACAAATTTACCTTTGGACTCTCTGTAACTGATGCTTGTGTTTAAAGATAACCATATACCCCAATTTACTTGTCAACTATTATACATTTCATTGTATTAAAAATATTTGTGAATTTACTATTACGTTTAACTTTGCTAATACTTTCCCCTCTCGTTAACATTTCATTATGCCTTCAGAAGTTTGCAAACTTGATGAAATTAACTATATACTGCAATATTGTGTGCCAAGCTAACCAATTTTTTTTTCAGCGGCTTGTATTCATTTCCTTGACATTTATCGCTTGTTCAATGTTGTCTACAGTTCTACTAGTTATCACATCACCACCGCAAAAGTCACAAAAAAAGTAACTTCTAAACTTGAATTGTGTATATACAGGCTATACAGATACAGACTACAGAATACGGCAGCTTCCCTGCTTCTTGATGATGAAACAACTGGAGACTCATCATTAGGCGAACTGATTGAAGTTGAGTGCTGTTTGATGTGTGTGAGTGGAGGATCATTTATGATTGCCAACGAGAACAAGACTCAAAAGTCAAATAAGTAGTCAACCACACCCTTTGATGACTGACTGTATTATTAAGTCTCAATGCAATGGCACCGGCGTCTTAATCCGTCTAATGAGAACATGTGAGCCGGAGTAGCACACATAATTTAATTAATTAGCTCATAAGACGTATAGTTTACAATCTCTCCTTCTTCTACGCCACAACTAACGCTTGTAATGACAGCTTTTGTTACAGTGGAAAATTCAGGCCCCGTAAAAATAGAATTCCTTTATATTGAGTATTTGGCAAGAATTTATAATAAGCATGATCCCTAAAGATTAAAAAGCATTTAGCAACTGTGAAATTGTGAAATCCTCTTTTCATTTATTTTTATTCAAGAAAGACGTCAAATGGAATTGAAGAGGAAGATTTCAAGAATGAACAAGGCTAGGAGAAAAGTACAAAGAAAAAAAAATGTGACGATATATATATGATTGAGAAAAATGATGTCATTGGTTTGGTGTTGTTGGCGTCTTAATGTTCATGGATGGGATGTGATTAGTGATGAAGCATAGGATGATGATGATGTCGCATGTCAGAGTTAACTACGAGAAAACATGGGAGGAGATGAGTGCGACAAGAGACAAGGCCAAGGCAAGGAGAACATTGAGCGTCAGCCAAAAAGGCTTGAAACGGCTTTTGGAGGCGATGAAGTTGATGTCGTTTCGGAAAATGGTAGTTTTGTTAAATCTTCAAAGTGAGGGTTGATTAGCAAGAAGGAAGCATAAGTGAGTTGCTTGGTTTGTTGTAAATGTCGATTATCCGTTTTTGTGTGTCTGTTTGGAAAAAGAAGAAGAGGAATGATGATTCAATGAGTCGTGTATGGTGACAGGATATGGGCAATGGAGGAGTTGTAATGTTGACAAGCTCTCGATCTGACGAATCGATGAGTAAAAATACCATAACTCTAAAGATTTTTAACGCGTCATTTCCTCGCAAGATCATTTTTAGCTGAGTTGCTCAACTTCTCGACAACGGAAACGGGTCCAAGGAGCGACAGAGCACAAAAGACATGGGAAACTTGGTGAAAAGTGGAAGAGAGCAATACGACGGAATACTAATAGTCTGACTCTGAGACTTGTATATACACTGGAAAAATATTATATATGAAAGATACGCTTCACAATGCAATACACACGACGCGGCTTTCTGCATGGCAAACACAAGAGGCCCCAAATGGATCTCTCGATACGATTATAAAGAAGTGGAAGGAGAAAAAGAAGAAGTTTCCAGGTTCGTCGTTCCGTCGTGCACAAGAGAGCTTGTCGGTCGTGGAAGTCGGTGCCAAAGTGAAGGTATAAAATGACACCTAAACGACTGCTCAAGGGTCTAATGACTTTCAAATATCTCAAGAATGTTTTTCTAACACTTACATCTGTGCTTTGACATCATTAGCAATGCCCAACTAGCTAAAATTTACGCCTAATTATCTCCACACACAGGAGAAAAGAGTAACACAGCAAACTCAGCTTTCGGGCATTGAAAACCGACTGAACCTACCCGTTTTTTCCCTGGTCTTTCACGCTTCCTTAATTCGAACACTCGCTTGCATCATATGTGAATGCAGCAACACCAACAAAACAGGATACCCAGGCATTTCAACTTCAACTCTCTCAGGTTCTCCGTTTTAGTTGAACGCATTCAGCACAAAAATTTTATTTATATTCATTTGAGATATGAGAATATGTTTCTTTTCGCCTCAACACTAAAAAAACAGTCAAACCTCACAAAAAGCACACGACACTATTCAAGAAAAGAAAATTCAAAAAAGCTAGTATGTCTAACTTTCTATTTGTAAAACGAAGAACGGCCAAAAGAAGATGTGACATTACAAGTAAAATAGTATCTATGTACGCATCCCTCTTTCACAAGACACGCTTTTTCTGAGTTTACATAGACGAAAGAGGAAACGGAGGTTATCAGTTAAACTCCCTGCGACATCACTGGAATTTGCATAGGAACGAAAAATCTGATCTTCCCTTGTAATGTGAACCATGGAGCCGGAAATCTACCATGCATTCATGTTTATCCCTATAGTACATTTCTTTATTGGTTTGTTGCTAAATAACGATTTGAAAGATTTAAATCGAATACCAATATTTTTATTTATAGTACTATAAATTTGAAAAATTAATATAAATAATGATTGTACTAAAACATTCTACTATGAAATACTATAATCTCACAGATTTAGCATCTGTGCAATTGCAATAATGCTAGAAATCATACAAGTCATCTTCTTCAATCTCCCCATCGTCCATTTGATCATCCAAGTAATCCCAAAGTTTGTCATCATCTGAAACCTCAGAAGTGTTCCCCTTTTTGCTACCTCCAGCAATGTCCAGAGTTTCCATGTCCATGGAATCAGCTCCTTCCAGCGGTTCTTTGTCTCTCTCTAATTCATCTCGGAGCAAAGGAGAGCTAAATCCACCCAGTACATTATTTAACAAGTTTGTAATACTTGGTTGAGAAACCATGTCGATTTCACTTTCTTGACAATCCCGTATTTGAGAATACGACAAACGGAATCCTGTTGTCAGATTGGGTGTGACTCCTAATGCTTCTTGCAGCGGTGATGTTCGGACACGTAGAGCAATCATGTTTGATCGCACTCGAGCTGTCAATAATTCATTCAATTTTAATTGTTCATTTTAAATAACTTACTATACCTTAAGAAAATTCCAATTTTTTCAGGTAAAGTATGTACTGTGAGAAAAGATAGGACTATTTCAAAAATTGAATTACCAAAGACGGGTTTATTTGCATTTTCCCCTCCTGTAGGAGAAAGATAACTTCCACAATAGCGGTCGGAAGAACCATCTACAACGGGTTTCTTTCGCTTTGTGAGCGGAGTTGTTGCAGCTGTAACAACTGGTCTGGCTGCCGCAGGTCGTCGTCGTCGGAACAAAAGTCTAGCATGTCGAATGTTCAAGATCGACTCCCTTCCCTCTGGAATCATGATGTAATCTGTTCCACACACGTCTGCTCCATTTCCAGATCTAATTTGTAATATAAACAGCAATTTATTACATGAAACATCTATATGAAACCTACAAAAAAATCCAAGTGAGCCTTCTCATTTAAAGCCAATATTTTAATTATAAATTATTTGTATCAAACCTGAGTTGAACTTCCTTCGATCCAGAAACGCTCTTTTTCATGCTGAAATCACCATCCGACGCCTCGTATCGAATTCCGCAAACTCCTTTCCCCGGTCGAATGCATATTTGGTAGCTGAGACCATTTGGATATCTGTAGCCTTCGTAGTTAAAGGATTTAATCATCCCTGTTTCCCCCAAGTAATACTGTGTGCATCCTTCCGGTGCTGTTAACCCAAGTTTTTTTTTAAATTACAAAGCACCGAGAAAATATAATGTTTTATAGAGGTTTCTTGCCTTTGAGCACATTGAAAGTGGAGCAATCAATTTGTGTCAACCACACTCCAAATCTATACGGTCGTCCTCTCACTACAGTCACGACTTTAAAATCCACGACTGATGAGTTTTCAGACCATGGTTCCAGGTGCAAGTAAACTGTCGTTATAGAAGTGAATCTTTGTAATTACTGACATTGTCTTCGTTTTCTTTTCATCGTGTTTATATGAATTATTTAATTAGCCAGAATGAATACAAATACAGTAAATAAAATGAAAAAAAAACTAACAATGCTGGTCATTGTTGATTCCACACAATGGTGGAAGACCTGTAGGCCAAACTGCACCTTCCACTTCAAAATGCTGTGAGAGACATTCTCCTCGAATTGGCATCATCAGTTCCGTGTCTACAAAATCCACACGGATCTGTAAATAATAGAAAAATTAGTAGTAAATTAAATGGATTTCATGTAAACACTATTGGATAATATGTTAAAAATGCGACTTCGTGGTACCTGGCAAATATGAGGACTGGTTACAACCAAGCGAAACCGACATTCTCCTCCACCGTTATCATTTTCCGGATACAATTGATTGACAAAATTAACGACCAAATCCTTGCCCAAATCACCGCATCTGTACACTTGTCAAACAATTCAGTCTGATATGTTACATGTTCATAGAAAATACAATTTCACGGATAATTTTGGAAATTGAAAAAAAAATCCTTTATCCTAAAACTACAAAATTACTAAAACCTTTTGGATGCGGTAATCCTTTGGCAATTCGGGCTTTGAAGGCTTCCGAGTGCATGGAATAAATGTCCCTCCGAGGACTTCGTGAAATACCAGCATTTTGAAGAGTCCAAGTACAGGATATCAAACAAGAGACCGTATGAAAAAGAACCACAATCACATTTTTTGGGGAACGAGGCATGTCTTTGCAAATGTGTAGCTTATCACCACTGCCACGAAAATAAAATACACCAAAAAATCCCTTTTTAAAATTTTTGAAATCTTGAATATCTTATGTTTGGAAGTTGCAAATTCTTTTTAGTAATACTTGATTGTGATGTCCACTTCGCCGCTTTGTGGAAGTTGAATGCAAAAAGGTTCCTCAAATGTGACAAGACAGCGCAAAGTGAATGAACCTTCTTTTTCGCTGTCGATCCTTGTAATAGTCATTGTGGTCATAATATGCCTATTAAGCAACCAAGAAGTCTCTTTTCTTCTTCTCCCCTCTATAAACTTGAGCTTGTGAGGCCGTCGCGTCGTCTTCGTCGTCGTCATCATCGTCGTTGTCTTGTTGTGTTCATGTTGATGTTGATAGTTTGACTTGTTCATCGTCTTCTTTTTCCTTCCTGCCGGGCCGTAACAGAAGCAAAAAGAACTCCTTGCTATCGTTTCAAACTACGGGAATTATATACACGTATACCGCGCGTATGTCACACACTACACAAAAGGATCATTCTTCATGCAAAACAGCAAGCATCACATTTCGCATCGTATCATGTCATAGCTGTAGGATTTTTGCAAATGGGAAAAAAGACTTCTTTTCTTTATCGCAAAAGCAATTGAGGAAGATGACAGTTGTAACGTGCATACACTTGTGAGTTTACACTACAATCTCTGTGAGGAAAAGATCGCACCATCGCACGGTTCATGAAGCTCACTTACACACCTTTTGCCATGCCTGACGATTTTTGTGATACGACTACTTTTAAAGAATACAGCAAAATTTGAACGACGACCAACCAAACCACACACAACAACAATACGTAACGTTGTCACTGCCACTGCCACACGGAAAGGAAGAAGCTTTATTTTTCCGAAGCTAAAAAGGATGAGCAATTCGCCGCAGACCCGTTAGCAAATTAAGTCATGGTCAAGTGACATTCCGTATGCCATTGCATTATATTCGCGACATCGCTGTCTTGTCGTCCTTTTGCGTACTGTGCGTATGTAACTTGTCAAGTATGCAGTTTCTGTGCAAAAAGGATGAAAATGGTTCATTCATCGGGACCAAATTTGAATCTTTCCAAAACATAACATCTTCATTCTTTGGTACTATTTATTCTTTTATTTATTGATCGTAATTATAAAAATGAAATATACTGTTTTATGATACGTAAAGCTGCTTCGTTTTGTGTTCATCATCATATTTGATGATAGGGCAAACACCATCTCTTCCAAGTGATAACAATAACATTTTTTCAGTTAGCACATAAAACATGGACTACCTGTTCATTTTTTCGTCCACGTCTACGTCCGTGTCCGAGTCATCGTCGTCAACGCAGCACTTTCCAAAATAGGAAAAACAATGACACAAAAAGTTACTCTTGCACGGAAGTGGCCGTATTAGAATAGAACACTAAAGTTTAATGTCTTTTTCATAGCCATGTGTGTAGCGTGTGACATTCTCAAGGCGACATGAGTGGAAATCATTAGAGAACATGCAACATACTAATTTTGCCATGAAAAATGATCTATAGTCATTAATCTTGATGAAAAGGACTTTTTCGCAACCAGCGCAGCGACCACCAGTGAGAAACACGTCGACCAAGGAAATTCGGTGGAAATTAATCTGAGCCTGTGAAAGTCAATTATATATATAATATATAGTCAATATATCACATTGATATTTTAATAAATAATTTTTATTATGTCCTCAACTTAAATTTTACGTTGCTTGTACTACGATGTAGCTGTACAATGTAAAAGCATTAACACTCTTTATCATTTTATATTACAATCATTATGTTATGTCAAATTTACAATATAATTTCCTGTTTACATTTTCGATCCTTTGGTCCAAACGTACATGAACAGACTGAGATTAACATTCAATTTTATTGATTTTTATTTTTCCACTCACTGCCATTCTAACGAAAACTGACACTACTAATTACTACAATTAAGCTTTAGTAAGTACCACAATAATTAGAGGTATGCAATTTGTGCAGTCTAGTTGGCTAATGCTACAAATTAAAATGGCGTTTAATTACAACAACAAGTTGTTTTTCAAGCCACAAATGAAAATGATTTTTCATGAGTCAACATTCTGAAATTTTATGTACATATTTTGTATACATTTGCTCCTTTGATATGAATCAGGTACAATTTGGTTGTCCAATTTCGACTTGTAGTGACGAATCTTCATATTTACAATGATTACGAAATTATCTGATTCCAAAGTTTACAACTATTCTTACATTATTATTACAATACAAAGACAATAAAGTACGTATAAAAAGGATGAAATTTTGAAAAACCGGAATATTAATTTACAAAACCAAACAAAACAAACTTTATTAAAATCCATAATTCTTAAATTGTAGATTGATAATCATTACATTTAATTTAACAACAGCGCATTTAACTTTTGACAAAACATTGGTTAACTTTTGACTTCCCTGTTACCGGTAATTTCTGTATTGATATATCAGAGGCTGGATTTTTGAAACATAACACTTTTGATTACAATCTGAAACTTACGCTTACGTGACTTACGCTTACTTGTGACGGGTTATCATTTCAAAATTATCAAAAAGTGAATAGTATTCAAACGTTTAGAAAAATCTTGAAAAATGTCAAGATTGTTTTTATTACGATTTACAAAAACTCAAACGGAAGACTCATAAATGATTATTTGAATCAAACGTGGTTCATCGGATTCCATCATGTCAATGTCAAAGCCGTCCTCATTCTCCCAAAACTTTTTCCACATGCTACCTTCCCGTTTCATCCCTTTGGAGCTCATGGCCAACGCTTTCTTCAACTCTCTCAAGTCTTGCAAAACATTCACGTCCAAGTTGATATTGTCACCATACCTATAGTAAAAGAAAGAAGAAGCCTTTTAATTAAAAAATAGTGCTTGTTTGTTATTAAAAGGCTCAAAAATACATTTTGTGTCTCTATTGCCTATATAGTCGTAAACACAGTTTTTAGCTGATGAAGAAGACTTTGTTCTCACGACGCGACGTGGCAAGATGCAAGCAAACGTATTTGTTCTGGAATTGTATTTCTTGTGTTATGTATACAGTAACTTTATTACGACTTAGCACAGCACAAAAGGAAATGGACTCGTATTTATATGCAGTGTGCTAGAATTTCTAAAGCCCAGGAAATGCAAAGCGATTTTACCCATTATACTCCTTCTCAGAGTGACTGAGAGATAAAGCACATAAACACTAGCAGGAACATAAAACCGGGAGGAATCGGGCATCACGGCTTCTAAAGCAGAAAGAGGGAAAGAAAGGGAAAAGCGGCATGAAAACATCGACACCGACCAACTTTAATTCAGTCAGATCAAAAACTGTTACGGTGTGATGTGAATGAACCACTCCAAACTTTCACGTTGACTTTTTACTACATTTCTTTCTATCGGTCTCTCGTATACTTTTTGGCATAAACGGATGCTGCTTCGTAAGAGAGATGAAGTAAACGAAGAATATTGTCTAGGGATCCCTCTGCTTTCATTGCTCTTTCTCTCAAATTTGTAATGTACCTAGTTTAGTTTTTGCCAGATGCAGGAGTCCAGGAGTCATGAAGAACTCTTGAACACTCTTACTGAAAAGTCAACTCCGTTGGACTAAATAGCACAGGGACAAGAATAGGATTATATCATACATAGGGATTATTCAGACGAAACACTTGCGAATACATTAAATGATTATTTGGAGAGATAAACACACGACTTTGTGTTCACAAGTACGCGTTTTTATCATCCATAACAAACTGCTGTATGTGCAAATTTTTCGTGTCACATTTAAATACGATGCGTAGTAGCAGTACATTACGAAATGTACGACTTTCATTCATTTTCGCCTTACTCTTTTCTCCATTTTTATGAAATCTCCCAGACTTTGGTTACATTTTATAAGATTATACGGAAGAGCAGCGGCGGCGGTGAACATGTAAGGTTGATGAAGGAGTCGTGGGACGAAAAAGACCGAGACGAAGGAGACTGCAGAATGCAGATGTTTCAAGAATGGTTTTGCTTTTTTCGCTTCGAGTCAGAAAATTTTCGTAGCATGGCGATGGCATAGCCGCATAGCCATGCAGATAAAAAAGTAAAGGGAAATGCAACAGTTAAAGCTTCATCGTGATATGATTCCATTGCCCATTTGCTTGCTTCTGCCTGGGCCTGGCCTCATTGCTTTGTTCCAATTCTCCATCACATTAAGAAGGTCGGTGGTGGACGTTTTTTCTAGAATCTTTTTGGGAGCTACTGGAGTGGAACATACATGACTCAAAAAGGAAGAGAAGAAGCGACTCTCAAAGTCAGTCAAGTCAATCGGGCGAGTACGTATTCGTACGCAGTTGCTAAATATTCCAAAAAAGTGTATCCATGTAATGGGTAACCTAGACCTAACCGTATTAACATTTTTTGGTACTTTTTCTCATGTTAATCGCATTTTCAGTTGACCACCATCATCCTGCTCGAACATGGCCATTGACCACTAAAGTATTGTATCAAATAGGCTGTTTGAAACACAAATGCGACGCATGCTTCAAAATCCCACGAGGGTTATATGATTATATTCTACGCACAAATGTTTGGAAATAATTCATAACAGTAAAGAAACCAATATGTAGGAGCAGCGGTCATACTTTTTCAAGGTAGCTGCCAAAGGACCAGACAATCCTTGAAGCCGACTTGACAGCTCTTGCATCTTCCTCCATGAATCAGCATACTGACTTCTCACCAACTCAATGGACGTTGACGTCAACGCAAGACCAATCATAATGTACAAAGTGCAAAGCAGCATGTACGCCGTTTTCTCTGTAATAAAAACACAATGATATCATCTTTTGAAAATCATTTTCATGTCCAGTTTTTTTTTACAAGATAAATTATATAGATCGTGAACAAAGCAAGACTATGAACATAAAAGAAACTATACCACTATACGTAACGACACAATTCGCAATGAAAACCATAAACCATAACTGTGAACCATTTTCCAGTTTATTACAGCATGAAATAAGGATTAGAAGGTGAGAACTGAAATCTGAAATCGTAGTCTCTGTAATCCAACAATCCGAGGTGATGTTGTCCTATTTCCTCGTATTTTGTCCTCTACTCGTGTATGTACGCATCATTTAAAATGCAAAGAGATTTCAAATACCTTCATTACACCGGAATGTTCCGGGTCTTTCACTTCCTCCTAGTTTTGTTACCACGTTACGTGACTATAGTGCACTATTAACGAGCTCAAGTATACTCTTGTCACCTTTCATTTCTTGTTACTCACCCGGGTGTTCGTCCTCGTTTAAGTTGTGTACTCGTATAGCTCCAGCTCGTAACGTCCTACGTTAACATTGCTCTCGAGGCGACGAAGAGCGTCGGGCCATAGGAATGCAATACCCATTTTTTATGATTGCTTTTCCTACCGCAGCAGCAAGCAAATAGTCAAATCCATTGTGAAAGGTAGACGACGGGTTACGCATATACTTCACAACAGGTCACACATCTCGTCTTTTCCATGAACGAGATCATGCTTGCATTGCAACGTAATTTTTTACGCTCGTAATCGCAACAGTGCTACATTTAGATTACAATACAAGCTTGACAAAAAATTACGTTACTGGTGGTAGCAAAGAATTCTATTTCTGCTGCTATTTACACGAAGCATACAGAGTTCACGATACAATTTTCGCACATGAAATTGTTATGAATGAGATATTCTTACCCGGCACAAGATCACCAAATCCAATAGTCGTCATTGTGATGAAACAAAAGTAGAAGGAGTCAAAGAAAAGCCAATCTTCCCATAAGGTGAATAAGAATCCTCCCGCGGAAATGTACAGAATCAGCAATGTTACTGCGGCTCCTACAGTTGCGGATTTCCCTGAATGCGTTCAAATGTACATGAAAATTAGTAATCTCGTCATCTCATAATGAATCATTTCATGCAAGGATTATGTATACAGTTTTGTAACAATTATGCATCTTCATTCAACAACAACTCTACTAGCACTGAATCTATATCAACTTTCAAAGGTATCAACATTTACACACTACTACAATGAGCAAGATTTGATCAATTTCATCAAATTATAGAGCAATTATTATTATCTACAATACTGCATTCCATTCTGACAAAGTTGCATTTCCAAATATAAGGTACGTTAAGTAAATTTTAAAAAATAATTTAGCATTATTTACATATTATCAAATTCTACAAGTATGCAGTTCAAACGAGCATTTTTCAGTCATGGGATGAGCCAAAATGTATAAAGATGTAAGTGTTCAACCATAATTGCGTAATTATTGTACGTAATACATTTATATGCTTTAAAGGCAAACTACTATGAGTACGAATACAGCCATTTACAGCGAAAGATCAGCTTTTGACAAAGAGGAATTCAAGGAGAAGTAAATTCCCATTGTTTACTGTAGAAAAGTGGATAACAAATTGGTCACAAGTGGACCATTCCGTTGCTCACGAGTGTCACTGTTGTTTGTCTTCTGTTGTTGGCGCTGTTACAGTTTCAAGTATCATCTGAAT
Organism: Harlomillsia oculata; assembly: GCA_019776145.1. NCBI lineage: Eukaryota > Metazoa > Arthropoda > Collembola > Entomobryomorpha > Oncopoduridae > Harlomillsia > Harlomillsia oculata. The sequence goes on along the minus strand of JABASF010000261.1, from coordinate 10,148 downwards.
TTGGGTTCATAGCTCAAAAAGTCTTCGAATGACTTTCAAACATTTGAAAATATGGTGAATGTATCATAAAATAAGGTGTAATGTCAAAATTCCCGGTTATATTTCAGATCCTGTAGGGATTTTCGGATTTTGTCAAGACAAAGAGAAACAGGAAGCCAAATGTGCAGAGCACGTGTGTAATTCACTACATTGCAATTCATGTGCATTCTTAAGACACACGGAAATGTAGTTTTAGAGGACAGCAGGCAAAAATGCCCGACGGAGCTTATTGCTCCTACTTCGTTGACTGGATAATAGTTTCGGATATACAGAGCTCAAGCTTCCGAGACTGCTGGGAGACTGCAATATACCCGGGAAACCTGGAGAGTGGCATTGAGGAAGCTGTAATGGAGTTGGTGCTATAGTACTGCACTGTCGCTGTCGCATTGACTGGTAAGAACTCCAAGTGAACTTGGCTTGTGAAGTAATGTGTCCTTTCGCCTTAGATTCGCTCCTTCTCACACCATGGTATGGAGATGAAGACGGAAAGAGACAAAGAAGTGGGAAGAAGAAGGGAAAAAAGAAAGAGCAAAAGGAAGAGAATCGGTCGTCGCCTCACTTCTTACATGCTCTTTTTCGCCTTTAAGTTTCTTGTTATGTGTCGTCTCAAAATAGTCAAGAGACGCTTGTTGGACTTGGAATGGAACACACACTCCATGCTTTTATTTTAGCACTCGACGAACCATCTCCTTCTCATCTTTGCATGCGGCAATGATATTTTGTCGACTGTGTGTGTCACACACACAGACCCAGCCGTTTCATGTCTTCTCCATTCCTCATATATGTACTTTAGAAACACTCTTTAAAGAACTGTGGAAAAAAATCTCGGTTTTTTGTAACTTAAATGAATCATCTTGAATCCGGTTTTATTCAACATATTTATGCAAAAAATCTTTTCAGCCGTCGTGATGTTTGGATTTGCTACACTACATGTTCGACCTTTGACTTTTGGAGGAAGACACCCGTCGAGGGAGGGTTCATTCCGGCCCTTTTCCTATTAGCAGGCACACTATTAATGAAACGGAAAACTGCAAAATTGTAAAATACTGCCAGAATGCATTTTTTGGGGCTTATTTCATTTGTCCAATATTCACTAATAACCGCGGACTTGTTTATTAAAAGATTAAATCGACCTCTCCTGCTGAGGATTTGAGATTGAATGACACTAAATATTTTCCACAAACTATTTCGAGCATATCATCAACCCGGTCGCCCATGTCAAAAATGTTCATGGGCTATATCTGAAATGAACAAGTAAAATGTGAAAGGAAGTTGATGCATAAGAATTCATCATAGTCCATAATGTGCCTCGTTTGAGTAAAAAATGATGAGATTAGCTTATAGTCGTAGAACAAACACAACCCTTATACGATATTGCACAGCCAATTCCACATGATGGAATGTAATGTAATATACGAAGGACGCAACAGGGGAAAATGTACCAACCGTGCAAAAAATGAATATAGTTTGAAGACAAATGGAAGAATGAACTTGATGAAGACAACCAAAAGCGAGAAAAATAAATTCACATGTCACTTGAGAAAATCTCGTATTTTTGAGAGGAAGTCGGTGGGGAAGGCTGACTGCATTGCTTTTAAGTTGTATATTGATAGTGGTTGTCGTCCTTCGCCCCAAATCCACGTTAAGTGTCAATTTTTGAAGTGAAAAGCATGCACGCTTGTTCAGCATATAATAAATTATCGTTATTTTAATAGAGAAAGTATCGCGTACTCCGAGTAGCACGTAGAGGAAAAAAAAAGAATAAAAGAGACAAATTAAAATTGAAGTGAACTTCCATCTATGGTTTAAAGAAAGCAGAAAAACAAATCGACGAATCCATAAATTAATGCAGAAAAGATGCATAAAGTCGACTGACGCGACTTTTAAGTTAATAGAAAAGATGCCTTGGTTACAAGACAGAAGAACCAAGTTGGTTCTCGAACAGGATACGCATTGAAGATGATTCAGGACTGAAGCCCAGAAGACAACGAAGGGAACATGATCTTATTGATGTGATGTAATAAAAGACTGAAAGGCAGACTGCAACAACCCAATGTGAAGTGTTATATAGGAGCATTGTAACGAATGTAACCACATGGAGAATTTGTATAAGGAAGAAAATGCGAAACTACAAAGAAAACAGGAAGGATTAACATTAAATGCATTGGGTACAAGTAGGAAGAGCAGGCAGAGTGTGCTTTTGCCCGCTGGGACTGTGTCTTCGGACGTCGTAAGTAGGGAAGATGGGAGCCGTTGGCACAGTCCACACGGTTCATAATCTGTGTCAACTCCCATTGTGGAAGATCATGATCGTGAAGTGGATGATCATGACGGGCGTCTGCTAGAGAAGAATGAACTAAACCCGTCGTCGTCTCTAGGAAGCTCGAGGACATGAAGAAACTGTATTTCTCCAGTGGGAGAACAGAAGGAATAAGGATTTTTGTTTGTATAGGGAAAACTCAACACTCTAGTCACAACAAAAGACGGACACGGACCCGGGATTCGTAGGTTTTGGGGTAACATCATCATAAGTTTGATAGTAATCGTTATATTATAAAAAAGCGTCTCAAAGAAGCAACGACATCCAGCATGCTCTAACATACCAAATTTTTTACGGAATTTGGAAGACTTTTTGGCGACTTTGTTGGGGAAATGTTTTCGACAGCTTTTGTAGGACGAGTTCACAGCCGACGCCATCAACTTTCCCAAATCTGCGATTACCGTGAGAGTGAATGGGATCCCGATTAAGGCGAAGCAAATGCAGAATACGCGACCCCAGTACGTTTTTGGTGCCATGTTCCCATAACCTTCGTTCACAAAATCACCAAAAACATAATTTTATTAATCCCTGAATCAAGTCTGTGCGTGTTTGTATTTTGCATATACATAACATACACATCAATACTAACCTATCGTAGTCAAAACTGTAGAAGCAAAGAAGGCAGATTGCATGTAATCCCAGTTGGAGTAAACAATCGGCTCACTCAAAGACATTCCTCCGGTTGCTACTTTATCCAAAATGAGTTCGTATCTCCGAAGTGCCACTGTGAGTGTGTAGTTTAAAGCATCCGGCTACACCGGGTTTTATTCAGTTAATTAACTGTTTCTGACAATGCGCAATTTAATTAATAGCAATTGACAATATTTACCGAAAAAGTTCCACTTAATATTGTATGTGTAAAATTGGCCCTTCCTTCAGTTAACATGTTGAGAAGCCCTGTCATCCTGTTAATTTCTTCCTTGTATTCCAAGCTCTGAAAAACCTGTAAATGAAAGAAAACGTATTATTCTTACGAACATTCTTGAAAGCCGAATACTAATGCGAGATATGAACAAAATAGCAGAGCGACATTTAGATTCGACATTCAATAAGAAATGCATGACTGCGAGACGAAGAAGATAAGAAACTCGTACTCTCACACGTATAAAAACGTCAAACGAGGTATTTTTCCCTATCCGCCTATCCCCGTCCAATGAAGACATAACAAAAGATGAATGGAAGAATTTTTCAGTGCCATAAAACCACAAAAGGGTAAGAAATAAAGATAAACGTAATGTATCAATTAGTGAGAGAGGAAAAGAGCAAGATCCCGCTCGGTGTTTTTCAATAGTGGAGCAAAAGCCATTTTTGCGAAGCCATTTTTGCGATTACGAATAATGTCATGTCTTAGTGTATTACACTGAGATGAGGACTGATGACTGATGATGAAGTATGGGAAGTAGAAGGAGGAAGGGCGTGCACCTCCATCCCCTTTCATTTTATGAATCAATTTTCATTTACTACTTCATTTTGGAGACTCCAACTTGCTCCTGACAAGTGTAATAATTGTGTGACGGCAGCGACGGTGGTCATGGAAAGACATTTACCTGTGTGTGTTAAGTAATTAACCCAAATAGCCACCGTTGCTTGCATTTAATCAGTCTTACATATCTAAACGGTGGACGGCAAACGGGAACCAGGGCTAAGTGACTCGACACTTTCGGTGCGGCTGTTGCGTCGTGCTTATGTGCCATTTTCTCACAAACGCATGACATACACGACAGTATCAACAAACTGTTTAATATTAATAATGCAATCCGGTTGCAAATTTCTTCGCCTGGACAAAGACAAACCTCCTGTGTAATAACTTTATGTTAATTACACTCGTGCCAAGTTTGACGTTGGGATTTGTTGGCAGGTTTTGGCACGTGACGTGGCATAAGAAAGCACGCCGGATCAGTGTTGTTCTGCGTTTCAAGTTTTGGACATTCAGTCCTATATTTGTTTTAAAAAAGAAGAATAATCTACTTGAAACGTTTTTTTCTTTTGACATTATTTGTATTTTGGCAATGCCCTCCCCCGAGTTGTTTTTGGTGGTTAGGTCGGTCGCAATTCTCTCAGCACGAAGCCGTGTTTGAGTTAGGCACGCTCGAAGAACAAATAGCACACTGCAGTAGCTTGATTGAGATTACATGAAGCGATTAGAGTGGAGAAAACCTATTTCAATTTTATCAAGGTGAGCTTGAGCTACGATGGCTTTGCGTGTTTTCTTCTCCCGCAACGTTACTCTTTTAAGGAGCACACACACACATTTTATTACTAATGGTGTTGCGGAGAAAAGTAAAAAAATTCACTTCATCTGATTGCCATAGTCAAAACATGTTACAAATCCAAAAAACAGGTTAAATGAACATAATGTAAAAATCTAATCGCTTTGAGGAATTTCATGCACATCACTATTGAGAATTTACTAGAGGAAAAAGATAGTGCTTCAAAATCTGGAATTCTCATCAATTGAAAGTACTTAAACTGTTTTGTCATTTCTAATTTTAGGTTCTGGAGACAAATCACATGTGCTTAGGATCGGATGTCATAGCTATAGGAAAATAACCCGGTACTGTGTGGTAGTTGTGACTCGCTAGTTGCTACTGTTGTGGCGGTTCTCAATTTACCACGAATTACGCGTGATTACGACTTAGAAAAGTGCACCACCAGGTTTTTGTGACGAACGAGGACGACGGTGACATGCACTTTGCTTTTATGAAACCAAGTAAAGTACAAGTACAAGAACAACAAGTTATTCGGAAGTGGTATGCAGTTCAAAACGCATGCAAGGAGTTAAAAAAAACGCCAAAAAGTGTTAAATTTGCTGAGGCTTGTGCTTTCCTTCTTTCCTTCCTTCCTATTTCCTTCCTGTAACTATAACTGCATTGTTTGTTTCGACAGTTCTTTGAAAGCGAAAGTGCAGTGTATTCGAATCCGTCGTAGGTCTGCTGTTGGAATCATACAGATGTCTGATGCCATCAAGTACTCGGGCTTTGCAGAAGAGTAAATAACGCATGAATGACAACGTCGCCGTCATGAGTGGAGAACACATGTTTTTCTCAACTACAGTTCTATTACTAACTATACATAAACACTAATACTTACAGTTACACTTACAACTCGTACCCCGAGGACTAACTCAGAGCTGAGAGCACCAGTTTCTTTCAGTACTGTCTGTATTCTGGGGACTCGACTGTTTTCTCAAGTACGAATGCAACGAACTGCTCATAAAAGGGAATTAACTGGGAACGATAATAACAGTTAATTAGAGTATAATTCAAAGAACGCAACAAATACAAATGGATTCATGAAAGTAGTTGGACCGTTGGTGCACGGGGTGAAGGGAGACGAATCTTGGGCAACCAGACCAGATCAGAAATGACACGACGAAAAGACCATGATTTCGCTTTTCGCGTATATATGAGTTTGTGTAGGTTTGGTTTATGAGTTCCAATGTTGTTTCATGGATTACAAGTCAAGTCTCAATCTGTGCATCACCCTTGCATAAAAATAGATGAAACACAAATTCGGCATGGCATCATGTAAATCCCATCGTGTGCTCTTCTTTCTCTCAGTTTCAACTCGGTTTTCGTTCATCCTCCCACAGGGATTTGAATCACACTAGAATAAATATGAACAACTTTTCGGCGAGTCAAGAAAGTGTGAGAATCAATTGCCTTTGACAAGTTAGGGTTTTTAATGGGTCTTTAAAAAACTACTTGGCAATCTTTGCTCACAAATATCATGAGAAAAGGAGTATCTTTTCTCAGGGAAAATCCGAGAGCTTTGTACACAACTCACGTTCCTTACATTACACTAATAATTTCTCACGGGTCACTACGAGTTTGGGTTTGAGAAATTGAAAATTGCATTAAAGGCAATACAAATCCCAAGTAAAATTAATGCCAAAAAGAATAATAGATGTCTATTTCAATATTTCAGTAGCACGTCTTCTTACTCATGTTCTGCTAGAAATGTACGATGCATCCCGGTTTAATGCCATATCAAAATGTCAAATTATCAAAAATGACGACACTCTTTTTACCATGAGTCACACATGAAAGAATGTGATTTCGTCGTCGACAAGAATATCCTCGTAATGAGACAGACATGGAGGTCATGTAACGAAATTGCATTTGAACTCGCCCAGAAGCTCAATAGAAAGCAAGAAAAGGGGGCAAACGGCAAAGTGGTAAATTTCATGAGAATTTACCCAAGCACCAAGTCCAGTGTACAAAATGAGGGCTGTGAAGAGTCCAAAATGTCCAAAGAAGGTTCTGAGACGATTTAAAGTATGCATTTTGGACGAGCCCCATTGCCCTCGTCTTCCTTCTTCGTCTCCCATGGTTTCTCAATGGATGTGAGTGGAAAGAAGTAGACAATTGCTGACCTATGACACGTTTTTAGACTTGAGTTCTATATCTTAGTATTGAGAACGGGCACCGGTGGTGGTGGTGGACTCCAAGCTGGACTTGACACTAAACTTCGAGTTTAAAAAAAAACTCGTTCACTTTTATGTGATTCTCATCCTGTTTTGTGAACTCTTTAAGAGATTGAACTGACACTATCCAATCTACCCAATTGCGGAAAGAGGAAAAAAGCGTCTTCATCCCACTTTACAAATAAGTACCACACTTTTTCTCCGTTTCTCGATTCTCCCACAAATCTATTGCCCGTTCAAACTTTTCACTCTACAAGAACAGTAATTAGGCACACTTGTACTTTTGTACTACAGTGTACAAAATAAATTCAAACGTCGGTTAAACTTCAATGGGAAAGTGATTTTGAATGGGACGAGTGCGTCTATTAAAAATCTTGATTTCTGTACACGTAGTTTTGTTTCGCATTAAGGAAGCGTAATGGAACAGCAGAGTAAACACGAACAATTGCCGTTTGAGATTGATGGATTCGAGAGAGTGAATAAGCATGGAAACAATTTGACGGGAGAAGACAACAAAAACACCAACAATTTTCCGGAAAGGACACAGAGAAGACGCAAAGCATGCAAATAAAAACTAAGATCTTTTTGGCAGACACGAGAGGTGAGCTTTGCGAAAGACACGTTGTTGTGACACAATAGCCGAATCTTCAAGATAGCACGAGAGCAAGTGAAATGAACAAAACGGAGAAAAGATATAGGTTGGAAAGTCAAAGACCGAAAACGAGGATGATAAGATTTTTGTTCTTGTTTCTCGTGTCTCAATTCACAACTCGGTGTCGATTTTGGCAAGATTTTTGCTTCGATTACACAACGACAAAGTGATTCTAAAATCAGTGGAAAAATCCTTCAGCTTAGATTGTTATATGGTTTTGAATAAGGACGACGAGGACAAATGAGTCGGTGATCTAAGTTTGATGATGAAGAAATACGTATTAAACACATTTGAGGTGGTTTATTGAAGTGAGATCCGAAATTCTCATCTTGGCCCGACTGACTCCGTGCACCCGACGTTTGAAACTGAAACAGCACAAGGCAAACCAAATAAGAGTGACTTTCCTTCGGGTAGCAGAAACTCGGAGCGTTGCGGTACGGAGAAGCAGTTGTGCTCTACCCGAGCTCAAAGAAGCGTAGTGAAAATTTCCCGTGTCCAGATTTAGACTTGAGATGAAAATTCCATTTTGCTTCGTCTTCTTACCCACTTATTCGGCCACGAGAAAATTCCGGACCAGCGCAAAAATTGTTTGACATCGTATTTGCAGCGCATGTCTTTCGATTTTCACAACATCATTTAAGGAAATTGTTTTGTTGTGGTTTTACATTTAGACTGCATTCCTGGAAATTTTACTCGCTACTAACATTAAGTACGAAAATATTTGATGTTTGCTAACGAAAGCATTGGAAAACAGATCGTCGTATCATCAATCATCACATCATCAGCTATCAGAAATCCAAAAATCATGAACAGACATGATCAAAACTTTCAGACACATATACTTCATTATTCCCAGTCCTTTTGCAGTTCAAAGTGAGTACCCTTAAGCTTGAGGTTTGTTAATAGGATACCACAATTGCTTAGATTAAAATCAAAGCTCATATTAAACTCTCATGACTCCATAAGACTGCTAACCATTTTGTTAGGATTCATCATGCTTGAGGACCTTTGACTTGGTGGAGGTGGAGTTCATATTCATTCTTGAGACAGACTTGAGATTCTTTGGTAGAGTTAGTAAGTTATAGTATTCATTCTTGTGAATCCCAGAAAACGACCATGGTTTCGGAATCTGACTACCGATTCCCGATTCTCAAAAAATCATAAATGATTTCTGATTCCATAATCCGATTTCCGTAAACTCTGATTCCTGGCAACACTGCAAAACGTCAATTCTACTATAGGAAGCTCACCAAATTATAGGAATGAAGACGCAATTACATCCTGATAATAACAGAATTATGAATGAATGCTCACTTCCTAGTGAATGAAAAACTGAATTTTAGTTCTAGGTGTTTACGTGCTGATGAGGTTTTAGACGTTGTTTGCTTATTTCTTTTGAGTTTCTGCATGAGCACTGTGAGCTATGAACCTTGGGTGTTACTGTATTATACTTTGTACTAGTATTAAAGTATAAATATTTGACAATAAAATTAGAGAATAATGTTATTTGAAATTCTAAGAAAATGCTCTTTTTCTTCCGATTCTCATCGGTCCACTGGAATACAAATTCTACTACTACCACATCGCCACTAAAATGGAATTCAAGAAGAGCCACCAGAGAAACAGAAATGCATCTCCAGGGAAGTCATTTTGGAGAAAGAAAATTGGTCCAGGTTTCTTTTCTTGTCCGCCACAGTAGTCCAACCATACATACCCATCCTCCTGTATTTCGTGTAATAGAATGTTACCGATACGTTATTGTTGTCAGTTTGGTTGACACCATGTCGACGATGAAACACGAACATAAAAAGGATCAATAGTAACGACTACACTAGCAAATTGTAGGAAACAAAAGAGTCTGGAAGACATCACTTGCCTTCTTTCCTTCTTCAGACAGACATTGGATCATTACAAAGTGATATACGGACGACTTTTAGTACAATTCCACTGTTATGTGAATGTTTACATTAACAGGCACACTGCGTTGTCAATCAAACTTTATGGGCGGTAAACCACACGAAAATGCCACAGAAGCGTTCATCCCTACATAAATACGAATCATTTCCTTAAGGCGCCAAGGAAGAGAAAAAACCTTTCTTTTACAGATTTTGGGAATGCACTCTGTACGTACCATGTGCTCTTGACATTAGTTCCGGATTTGTTTGGAACCATGAATCATTAAGGATGACACCGTGAAACAAAAGGTGACGTTCAACAACGTGAACAACATGCTGCATACTTTTCCACAACGCTTTTACTATGCTATAGTAACAGTAGTACGGGGACAAAAAAGTCAGCATTGTTCCTTTGTTTCCGGAAACCGGGGGGATTGCAAATTGTAATTGATCATGCTCATTAGTAATCAAAATAAATATGTATTATATTTATATGGATTGCAAGTATAGGTACTCTAGTTAAAACTTTGAGACTGTCCTAAACAATGGGGAAATTTCATTTTTTAGGTTCTCATCACCCATCAGTCATACAGAAATTATTCGTCCCAAAATCTGGTACACAAAGTTGACTAAAAATCGTTGTCAAGTTGTCATGCCGAAAAGAAAATGTAGTCGAAAATGTAATGCTTGCAAATTGCAACCGTGATTGTAATGTAACAGTAAGGTAAAAGTATGGGTGGCTTTGAATTTCCACACGACCTGAGAGAGTCGAACAATTTCATGCAGAGATTTTATTACTTTACTTTATATAAACTA